>JAOVVB010000008.1:14384533-14394802 GCA_028570985.1 Heterobranchus longifilis
TGGTTGGATTGAGCAGAATGAATGTAGTGTTGGAGGAGTGAAACCCACTCCAAAGGGAATCATGTGCAACCTGCATTCTTTCTCTAAATTGATAATTTCTGCTCTGAAGCGACTTCAAGGCAGACACTCGCTGCTTGCAAAAAAATAATAAAAGATGCACAAAAAAGGTATGTGCGAGATGAGCGCCTAAATTGCTGCCAGACTGAGGAGGAGTAAACAGGAAGACCTGATTTGCTTCGCCCTCCTCGAATGGTTTCAGATAATTCCAACCACCTGTGTGCGTCCACTCTGTGCGCTAGCTGTAGGAACAAAAGCAAAAGTGGATCCTAAAATCTAGCATTGGAAGTAAAAAGAAAGACGTTAAAGAAAAAATTAACACATGACACAATTACAAGCTAGCGTACAAGCTGTAGCATATTACATAAATCAGACAAGGCTAAATTTTTATAGAGTGAACAGAAATATAATTTCTAGTTTTCTTATTAGAGAATATTTGGAAATCAACTGCTCACAGCTAATCATGGATAATACATATCCTAGAGTACATCAGTAGAGTATAGAGTTAAGCTTTGAGTTATTGTAGCTTAGCAAGCAAGCTAGTTTATAAGATTTTATAAATAATTATCACAGTTCACGAAAGGTTTTTAGCAAAGTTGTTTCAACATTACAACCGTTACACTATCTTATTAAATGGCTAGCTAATATTTTACTAGCTAGCAGGCTAGCTATGAGGTGACAAAAAAATAACAGATAACAACACAGAGTGGTTTATATCATGTTAATGTTAGTAAAACTCTTGCTACCACAGCTAATGCAATGCTGAACAAGTACAACTCATGCTTAGCGTCATCAGTCATTTTTCTTCACTTAGCAACAAGCTAATCTTAAACCACAACCTCACAAGATTAAACTAAACTGAGAAAGGACGAAGGGTGAGATCAGCTCTGTTATAAAATGTATTTCCATTACTCACAGTGCATTATGGGTAATTCTTTCAGATTCAAAATTACCCTGAAATTACCCTGAAAATGGACGATCATATTTCGTTAGCATAATGAACTTATTTAACATGGCTGACGTTCTGAAGAAAAGAAAGATGAGGATTGCAGCGTTTGTGAAAGTTTATGTAAATATTTTCCTCAGATTTATGAGCTGGCTTGGCTGCTCTGCTTCACTGCGGGGGTGGGGGGGAAGGGGAGCGTTAGCTCGAGGCTACCTGAGGAGAATGTTTGTAGAGAAAACACACAGCTTTATTAAAAGCATGTGCTTCTTTTCAGCCACCCTGAATTCAACTGTGTTGTTTATGGAAAGATGAATAAGAGCAGAGTGAATAGCTGCGGAGGTTTACCTCATCTCCAAGATTAAGAACGATCACCTAAGCAGACGTTTAGCCTTACGCATTTATCTAAACGATAAATCACCAAAAGCATTTATGCCACAAAACAGGGATTGATTTGTATATATATATACGTGTGTGTGTGTGTGTGTGTGTTACATTTTCACATTTAACCTGAACCTAAACTCCAGAGAGCTAATGTTAGCATTCTCCTCCCCGTGCTCTCTCGCTCTTTTTCGTTCCTCTTGGCCGGGCCTGAGCAGATGGTGCCACTATTTCGGTTTGTTTCCGGGTCATTAAACCGATCCCCCTTAATGAAATTGAGCCTTTCGACTGTATCACATTTTCGTTTCTATTTTTAATTTTTTTATCAATGCTGCTCATCCCAGTATTAAAAGGGGGCGGGCCACTATGCCTCCCAGTTTAGCTGAGAGGGGCGCAGACTCTCTGTATATCAATTAGGGGCGTGGCCTCCGTGTCAGTAACTAAAGAAGGAAGTCTGGCTGTTGTCTCAAATAAGGGGCGTGGCTGCTATGTATGTCAACACCTAATAATTATAGTGTGGCCTCTCCATGGAGAAGAGGTGGTTACATTGAGATGTTGTTACCTTCGTAAATTTCGGTCTATATGAAAAGGGCGTGGAGGTGTGGCCATTGTAGATGCCTATTTCAGAGGGGGACTGCTGTGCTGAAGAGTCTATTGGTCGCAGAGAAGAAGCATGGCCTCTGTTAGTGTCCGTCATAATGAAGCAGGCGTGGCCTCTGTGTTCATCAGTCTTAATGAAGGAGGCGTGGCCTCTGTGTCAGAGAAGAATGTGCTAGAAAAGATTCAAAGATTTTATGGTGTGTGTCTGTTTAACAACAAAAATGTGACTCCAAACCTCCTTCATTAGGACTAACTGACACAGAGGCCACGCCTCTTTCAATATATGCGGTTTGACTCGCGGTGAGATGCGGTGTTACGCACCGTGAGCTGGCGCGATTGCCCATCGATGGGGTCCGCGAGGACCGCCAAAAAATCTAAACATGTTTAAAAGTTTTTTAAAAAGGGAAAAGTGGAAACGTACTAACAGCGCCAAAATTCGCGGTGAATCATGATGAACCGTACTCACGGCCACCACGCGAAACCGCATAGGTGAGATAGGGGTATTACTCGTGTTGGTAATGCAACTTTTCAGATTAAAATCTTTCTCAACACATTCTTCTCTTTGATCAAATATTTGTTTCAGAAGTGTACACATCATTAAAGTGCATCCATGTTTCCCTTAAAGTTTACAAAATCTGTAATCAAACATCACACACAGAGCAAAGTCATTCAGAACACTCCCCATGGACGAGATGAACTTTGAGAGGATCAAACGTAAAGCTTAGAGTGATGACATTGTGTGTGTGTGTGTGTGTGTGTGTGTGTGTGTGTCAGCTACTTTTATGAAAGTTCTCTGAACTTCACTCTGGGGAGTTGTACTAGCTCCAGTAGCACATCCCTCCTGCAGAGTTTGCTTTCTAATAAAAGCGTCTGCTAACGGCTATTTCTGAGCTCTGTGCGTTAAGTCCGGCTTCACATAGTGTAAGTTTGTGTGTGTGTGTGTGTGTGTTACCCCCCCAGAGGGACGTACTGCTGTCTTTAATTAGCAGAGCACATCTCAGCAGGGAGACGCCGCTCACCGAGAGCCGTGTCAGAGCGCTTGGCCAAATCAGAGTGGCATCCACGTCCTCCCACCACACACACACACACACACACACACACACATACTGCCTGTCATTCTCCTACATGATGTTACACCTCCATGATGTGCCTTGATCATTTCATTGCTGTTTTAATATCACAAGATATAGCACATATTTGTTTTTATTTTTTATTATTTTTAGATAAGTGAAAGGCCACGCCTCCTTCACAAGAACTAACAGACACAGCAACCCTGCCTCCCTTTCAGCACTAATGTACAAAAGCCACACCTCCTTCCCAGGGACTGACAGAAGGCCACGCCTTCAAATGGCATTCTGGAGTTTGTTTATTTAAATGCACCATACATACAAATCATCTTCTTATATGATTTTTTTTTAATCACATTTATTATATACCGTTACATTTAGATGCAGAGCTACTGTAGTATTAGCAGCAGCTAGAGGTTAGCATTAGTCCAGTGCACTAATTAGTTCATGAATGAAAAGAAGAACCAGAATGACTAATTAATGGAGGGTCAGGTGCCAAGCTGTTCGCCTTCCAATGTACCTCATGGAACCTGGCGCTAATGCTAATCAGCTCGAGAGGTCGTGGCACAAACACGCAGGGCCAAACAGGCTAGGCTGTTATATGCATTTAATTACAGAGCTGTTGTTATTCCAGTCGTTTGGATGAGGAAGTCTGAGTGCAGAAGAGAGAAAGGATAGATTAGAGAGTAAAGAACAGGGCTAGTGTGGAGCAAGACGTCACTTCTTAACCTCTGGTTGTGCCCTGACAGACACCCCAGCTGCCCCCGGAGATCCAGCTCTAAATATAGTCCTTAACTCATCTTTAACTTCTTCTGTAACTTCAGTTACTGTTTATCGTGCAGTACTGCAGTCAAAATAAATCAATATGTGTGCAGAATGAAATCATTTCAAGTCCTCAGGGCTGAAAGGATTAGCAGAGATGCTGTTTCTACCACCCATCTTCTTATACCACAGTATCACTTACGTTAGAGCAGCTTTAAAAATGACGATATTAGTTAGAATTAAAAAAAAAACTGAAAAACTGCAAAGCATGAATTTCTCCGCAGGGTGGTATGTTATGGTATGGTATGGGCAGTGTGGTAAGGTGAGAGAAGTGTGGGGCGGTATGGTATGGGCTGTATGGTATGATATAGGAAGTGTGGTATGGGATGGGCAATGTGGTGGGGTGAGGGAAGTGTGGTATGGGATGGGCAGTGTGGTATAGTGTGGACAGTGTGGGGCAGAGTGGTATTGTATGGTATGGTATGGGCAATGTGGGGCAGTGTGGTATGGATGACAGTGTCGTAGGGTGTGGGCAGTGTGAGGCAGTGTGGTATAGTATGAGTAGTGTGGTAGGGTGTAGGCAGTGTGTATTGTATGAGCAGTGTGATATGGTGTGGACAGTGTGGTATTTTATTGGCAGCGTGGTATGATATAGAAGAGACAGACAATGTATGAAGGAAGTGTCTTTGAGCCTCTGAGTTTGAGTGTATATAGATGAACGGCAGACATACAGGACCACGTTTGATGGATTTCTGCAGAACTGCCCCTGTTTTCATGTCTGCCCCGGCACAGCCTGAGAGCCCATCTGTAAAACTCGGCTGAGGCAGTTCTTCAGTTCTGCCCTAATGGACAGTCGGGTTCCCTGCTGAAATTCCCAATGGGATGGAGTCGGGCTCCAGAGTCAGGTCATGATTCAACAACAGAGTCTCGCAATGTCTGAAGTCTGCAGCATGAGGCAGGGCGATATATCACAGAACCAGAGAAACTATCTGTCTCCAACTGACTGCGAGTCATGCTGCTGATGAATTAAACAACAGTTCAAAACCGATCAAATAAAATCATAGCTGGTGGGTGAGTCAGCCAGCAACTCCTACGCCCCTACACATCTACACACCAACCCACCTCGCATCTACTACACACCTACCCACCAACGCACCAACCCACCTACGCATCTACTAGACACCTACCCCCCAACCTACCAACGCATCTACTACACACCTACCCACATATGCATCTACTACACACCTACACAACTACTGTACACACCTACACACTGATTCACTAATTTTATAAATCAAAATTTCGCACAGTACCAGAGCCAAAATGTAATTAAACTAATAATAATAATAATAATAACAACAAGCAATAAGAAACATTTATAACATGTCATCAAAGCCGAATAAAATAAAAAAGTGAATAAATTATTATGTTAAACAAATAGATAAGTAAAATAATAATAATAAATTCATTCCTTTTTTTATTTTGTAGGAAGCCAGTGAAAATGGAAAACATTGGCAACACTGCAGTCACAAAATGAAACAAACAAACAAACATAAATAAATAAATTGGGGAAAAAAATGCATATTGCCACATTCCTATGAAGAAAAATAGGAATAAATGTCATCATTTATTTTCATTATCAGAAAGAAAGAAAGAAAGAAAGAAAGAAAGAAAGAAAGAAAGAAAAAAAAAGAAATACATTTGGGTAAATAAATAAATAAATAAATAAATAAATAGTCAATAATGTGGCATAATGCCACATTCATATAAACAAACTACATAAAAATCATTATGAAAGGACTATGGGAAATAAATAAATAAATAAATAAATTGGCAAAAATGCTTAATACCACATTTATATAAACAAAACAAATTAAGTACAATAAAATAATATATATAAATAGAAGCATTTCTCATAACTCGGAATTAATTAATGAATCAAATAATTCAATGAATCTATAAAATTATGAAATTACAAACAAGCTGTAAAAAGTATCATGTGTATAACGTTCCAAACAAAGTCCGTAAACAAGTACACAAAATATTTACGTATGCGATACAGGAAGTCAAGGGTTAACTAATAAACAAATGTAGAAATGCATTTCTTTTCCTCAATAAATTACCATGCACATTTTCTTTTACATATAGCTATTACATATAGGCTAATTAATAAGTAATATATACGCATTTGAAAAGAATGAATAGTGAAAAGCATGCACAACAGTCTCATGAACAAAAAGTTCATCATAAATCAATTTATAGTAAAAAAAAAAAAAGAAGAAAAATGAAATAAAGAAACATACAGTATGTCAATGGAGTAAAGTTGTACTTTGTGCGTAATGTCTAATGCAAACTTGTTTTAACTTATATTTATATTATACATTAATGTTATGTTTATTACTTTACATATATAACTTATATACTATCAGGGCTCAGAGTCCCTCCATCCATCCATCCATCCATCCATGCAGAAGCTCAGACTCACCCAGCAGCAGCAGCCGGAGCGGGAGGGACACACAGGCGGCGGACATCGCGAGAGTCCCGGGGAAGACCTGATGAGATCGCGCGCTCAGGACGAGCCCGGTTCATGAGTCTAAAAAAGAAAAACCGGATCAGAGCTCAGTATCTTCGTCTTCTGAGCATCCTCTCTCCGCCAGGGAGAACCGAACCGGCGGGAAAAAGCCTGAAAGTTCCGCCGCGTGTCTGTCTCTCTCTCTCTCTCTCTCTCTGAAGCGGATGCTGCGCTCCGTCCTGCCTCGCGTGCGCTCCCGTTAAAACACACACTCATACATAGACACACTCATGCACAGAGCGAGATCCGCTCCTCTACAGTCGGAAAGCGCACACACTCTCCTGCAGCGTACCTGCGTATTAATGCGCATCTTATTATCTAGACGAACAGGACAGTTCACGTCTACACAGGGCTTCTCTCAAAGATCAATCAATACAGTACGTCTTAGTGAGGTTTAAGCCATATAAGTCTTACGCCTGGATCTTTACGGATGGTCCCCACTTTATGACAGGGTCACGTCCCGATTAAGCTATCGTATGTTCAAAATTTCCTTAGTTGAAAAAGTTGAAAAAAATAAATGTAATAATGTAAAGCCAAACGTCTGGATACGAATTTAATCCGTTCCAGCGGTGAGTTCAGAAGGTGAAATTTCACATTGCGAAACGCATTTTCCCATAGGAAATAATGTAAAGTCAGATAATCCGTTCCCGCCGCCCAAAATATTATCAATATTACCAAGTTCCCACAGTATAATCATATTTTTGCATATAAAGACAATCAAAACATTTAGAAAAAACATGTAAATGAAGTAAAATATGAAATAAATAGACATTAAACCTCACTTTACCTTTATTTATGATTCCTTTTGGCACCAACTGCTAAAAACCAAACTGAAAGTGGCTCCCCTTTCTTATTTTGTCATTGCTAACATTCTGGGGAAACATGGTCCCATGTCTTCACTAAAACTTGCACAAATAAAAAAAAAAACACACACACAAAAAAACATATGTAAATTTGCTTCTCTTGTCTTGGCCTTCCACTGATGCTAACAAGTTTTGAATGTACTGTATGTATGCATGTATGTTTCACATGCCAAGGCAAATTTCTTGCAAGAGTGGTATTCCGGGGTACCACTGTAATATTTAAAATATCAATACATCTTACTGAGTTTCAAGTCTCTTAAGTCTTAAGCCAGGATTTATACACATAGTGGCCGCATTACGACAGGGTCACGTCCCCACGAAGCCATCGTACGTTAAAAATTTTGTAAGCCAAAAAAAAAGGTACAGTAAGTTTGAGCTCGAGTTACGAACACGCGTACGGTACCATACGATCACATATCTGGCGTACATGGTCATACTGTATGCGTGCAGGATGTCTGGAAGCAAGTGTAAAAGCAGCAGCTTAAAGCTGGTACCGCTAAGAAGCGTAAACCAATAACAATGGAGACAAAAGTGAAAATAATTGAGAGAATGGAGCAAAGTCAAAAGATGGCAGACATCACTTGTTCTTCTTATATAAGTTGTACAACCATCAGCATGATTCTAAAGAGCAAGGAGAAGATCAGGGAACGTTAGTTTTATATTGAGTATAGACAATTGTGTTAGTATCCTAGTACATAGACAATGCTCATTGGACTTACGAACGAGTTCTCTGAACAGAACTCATTTGTATGTTGGGGATTTTCTGTACATACAGTTTAACCTAATGAACAGAGCATTGGTGGCTCAATGGTAGCTTTGTCGCCTGCATGCAGAAGGCCCAGGTGGCAGTGTTGGTCCCAAGCCCAGATAAAAAAAATGGGAGGATTTCATCAGGAAGAGTATCCAGCGTAAACCTGTGCCAAGTTATTGTGCAGATCGGTGGTCTGTGGTGACCCCTTGATGGGAGCAGCCGAAACTAACATCAACATTTAACTTAACAAACAAATGTCATAGTTCGGCCTAGCCTACATTAAACATGTTTAGAACACTTGTCTTACCTAGAAAACAATAAACATCCAACGCAAAGCCTGAATTATAATTAAAGTATTCAAAAAAATGTTGCCAATGGTCACTTACCCTTGTGATTTTATTTTGCTGACCACACCTCACTAGTGCCCCCAGTGTCATAAAAAATTATCCTACAGTACCTCATATCACTAATTAACATTTCTATATGTAGTTGCTACTGAAGGCGTATTGCTTTTGCGCCATTTTAAAGTCGAAAAATCTAACGTCAAACCATCATAGGTTGGGGAACGTATTATCCATTCACCTATGCAAGATGTAACTTGCAGTCGTGTGGAGCGTCCATTGGGTAATTACCATTACACATTCTGGCAGTGCAATACAAACATTAACAGTGGAGGTGCTGTAGTATGATGGACATACTATACGCTTTCAAGACAAGATTGATCTACAATGGTGGCTTTGGTGTCAGGATTTCCACCATCTTTACAAGATGTAGACAGTGTTTATATCGTTCACACAGGTTCTCAACCCAGATGCCCAGAACAAAAGTCGCTGCAGACTCCTAAAAAAGAAGACGATTTGTTGGTGTAATGCAGGCACAGTTCTTTGTGGATCTTCACATTTGAACACACTCTCCTTTGGCATTCGCCACAAGTAGGCATCAGGTGGTGTAAGATTGGGGGAATGGGACGGGTGTGGGAAGGAATGTGTTCTGCCACCTATTTCAAGCTCAGTACCCATTCTCGACCACTTCCATAATACTCAACTATGAATACTTTTCACTCTGTCGAGAGACTCATTTTCAACAACAACTGCACAACACAACTTCCTTTTCACTACTGGGATTCATAACTACAGAACCATCACTATAATGCTTTTTTAAAATGATCTGCTCATAATTATCTGCTCATCCTTGAGCATAATCAACACTGTACGACAGTACCCTCTCTTGGTACTAATTAACTTAATTGCACTCTTTGCATGTGATGAGTGGAATCAGGGTTAGTTCCATGTAACTTTCCATAATAATAATAATAATAATAATAATAGTAATAATGATGATGAAAAACATCACCACAGTGTTTTTATTAAGTTACCAAACAAGCTGCTTCATAAATTACTGCTGCATAAATCAACAATATATGAACTTGCTCTCTCTCCAACTCGTTCTACAGTATGGATATAGAAGGTCACATTCTAAACAGCGGTCCACCTCCATGTTCAGGTACGATTATCATTCATATCAGGTTTTTGACCACTTTTTTTTAACTTGTGTCCTCACTGATCAAAATGACCTAAAGTCCCTAATGTGAAATGCCCTATATTGACTGGGAGTCTCTCTCCCCTCTAAGCCATAGGGTACTTCATGTTCAGCATCCCATTGCTGTGCTGGCTTCCTGACTTTCCTGATGTATTCACTGACCTGTTCATGTATGCATTCCCAAATGCAACAACTTGCTTAACTGATCCAAAGATGTCCAGGCTCCAAGAGTCTCCTGCTGGTAATTCACATGTACAGGTTTCCCAACCTCATGGCCTGCTGGCAACCAAATTCCCTGATCAAACAGAAGGCTTTGCAGACATGCTGCCCCTTGGCCCTAAAGCTAGTTTCGCTGTCCAGTAAACATTCTGATCCTCCATTTACCTTTGCTGACCTCTGTAAAGATGGTCTTTATGTTTACAAAGAATGAGATCAGCATGTGGTAACTTCACTGAATCAGCATAACAAAATTCTTTAATCTTCTTCCCAGCATCCAACGCTGTCACCTGTGGCTGTCACTGCACCTCCTCAGGAGTACCAACCTAATACCAGAGGCCTGGGCATCCTGTCTGACCTTGAGGCCAAACAATTTAAGTAGAGTTCTTTCATGGTTTCCCTTCCTAATCCCACTGCAGTTCCCATGGCAATGAGCACTTAATATTAAAGTTTGCCTAATGGTGTTTACCTGCTCTTTGATGAAACACTCACTGAATTTATGCGCTTGCAGCCTTTAA
>JAOVVB010000008.1:14452280-14471902 GCA_028570985.1 Heterobranchus longifilis
ACAGATTGCCAGTTGTGTAATATCTATTACAGCCAGTGAGCTCTGTGTGAATTCCTGCCAACTTAAAGTCTGCTCCAATAGTCTGAATCTGCTATCAAGAGGTGCTTCTATTGTGGCTTCGGTTATGAATAATGAATCTAATTTCGTCAAATCATATCGCCAAAAGCATTAAATCCATTACAGGTCTCAAGTTTAAGAGCAATGGATTTTTACATTTCTTAGATTAAAAAAGTTCTGACATCCCACTGTCACCAGATAAAGCCGCAAACACAAGTCAATATGCAAAGTGCTTCAGCGTCACAACGGATCAGATTTATTCTCGTCTGTTTTCTTGCTCCAGTCGCCCAAACATATTTGTAATTACACCGCAAGAAATTTTTTATCTTTTAAAACTTCTAAAAGCTTTTTGACACGAGACATGGATCATTCAGAGATGCTTCATTATTTTTAATATACAATTGTTTTATTTGACTTTGACTTATTCTTGCGTTTCTTTACTGGTTTTTAAAGTTCCCCTGCAAGTTCCCAAGTTTATTAAAGAAAAGGCCTTTTCATGTGCTACAGGTGAGCTTTATTCACACACACTGCTTTAGCTGGAGTTAATTGACAGCCTGCTGAGTCTAAGCTCCTAAAAAGGTCAGGGTTCCTTTCAGTCACCAAACTGTCCGTCTTCTGGTCTAAAGGTCGGTGCGGCACCTCGTAGATCTCACACGGTGCTTCAAATGATGACTGACACGCTCAGAGCTCAGTGGTGTTAACGGAAAATCGAAGCGGTGTCTTAGAGATCCGGCGCTGGAGCGGTCTCACTGAGCTTACCTTCAGATGTTCGGAATCAGATGTTCGGTAAGAAAAGATTCAGGAACGATGGCAAAGTGCAGAGTGGAAAGCTAACCTCATTAACCTGCAGAACCGATCGCATATCATGCACAGGAAGTCATAAACCTGAGAGAAACGGACTGGATGGCGTAGGAATAAAAACGCCTCTACCTGCTAACCCCGCCCCTCACACTAACCAGAACTCATCAGGCCACAGCAATTAACCTCCAAACTGTAATCAACATTACTTCACGTCAGTATTAATCAGTAAAAGCTTTATGAACAGCCTCCTTAAACTCTACATGAGTTACTCAATTAGCCTGAGATAAACACACTGCACTTGACGCTAATCAGTAAAGTAACAGTTTCAACAGATTTATGTGGCATTATTATTGTCTCTGTGTGTTTATGCAATGTTAATCACAGTCAATGACAACGCAACATAATGATCCTAATGCTCAAAGCAAAACACTCGTGCCTTAGCAAACTGACAGCTCGGCACTGAGGAGTGAATACATGTTTATATAAATATATTGTACAGAAATTATATGAGCATCACATGACAGGCCTTTCTGCTGTTTTATTGCTGAAGTCTGACGTGCGTGTTGGAGCCAGACGGCCGCGGTTAGCCTAGCGTGGTTAATGTGCCGCCGCTGGTGTAAATGAACAGCCTCGAAGAAAGAGACGTAGCGACGTAGCAGAACGCAGGGTGTTTGAGCAGTTAGAGCAGGATGTCTGCACAGAGACTCGGGAAACTGACACCATACACACCTGCGTGACGTTCTCATCTGGAGGCTCTGCTGATCTACTTAAAGGTGCAAAAGTGTACATTTTTCACATAATTCAGAGAAACAAGTATATTAACTAGCTAATAACTAAGTCCAGAATGTTTCTTGTCATTTTCTAGTCACGCCCGCAACACACCTTCACATCCTGATGAATAATTTTTCATGTTCACAGAGCTATGACTCGATTTTTAAAGCAGTTTTTTTTTACTATTCATGCTAATTGTAGCTCTAGTTAGCATGCTGAAATACAAGTTTTTTTATCACACTAGTTAATATTAGAAAGACTTACCATTATTGTTAGTTGGCCTCAGCTATAGTTTTCCAAGGTAACTCAGCTCCTTGTTGAAATTAATGCTAATTTACCTTCAGGCATTAATATGTGTATCAGCGTGGAACTGGAGGCAGATATTCTACTTTAAGTTTCATTAAATATAAAAATGTCATACTTTTCTTTTTTTGAGGATAGATGTTACGTTTTTCTCAACGATCTATTTAGGTGACTAATTTCACTTTAACATGAGTAATACTTTCAGTTCATGTCACAGGCCCAGACTTACAGAAATTGATATCAATCCTGTATTGCTTTTCTTCTTTATACAGATGGGATTTATACGTTTTCTGCCAGAACAGGTTCTGCTGAGAGCAGCCACTCGTCCTTCACCACACTGCAAAATAAAGCTCAATACCTCCTAGACATCGTGCTCCAGGGTCAGCACTAATGGTCTGTAAAGATGTTTAATTAAATCTGCAGAGTATCTTTTTGAACTACAGACTGGAAGTAAAAAAAAAAATGCACCCAGACTTTACTGGCCGAAGTGCTCCGGTCCAGCTCCTGAGAAGATCTATTAAATCTGAACAGTTTTTTTTTTTTTTTTTTTTTTTTTTACACAGCAGTGTGAGGAAAGATGGCTCATCTTTTTTTTTCTAACTCTTTGATATTCACTTTTAACATGAGAAAAGATTCTTTTTGAAATAACGCATATTGAACATCTTTTTCTTTCTAGTAGGGAGATCAAAGCGAGCACTGCATAGGTACATTGTAATTGGACAAAAACTCAATAGCGCTCTGCGTCAGCTGTTAATAATAAGACAGATCATAAAGAGGCCCAGCAGAACGGGAGTCATTTCCTGAGCAGCAACTCCGACTCGGCCGCGTCGAGCCGTAACCATTTCTGTCGCCGTAAATATGAAGCACGGCTCTTAAAACTAACCATGTTTAATGAATTTTTTGGCTTCTGTAATCTGACTCAATAAAGAATATTTGCAAATCTGCGGAAATCTGACCTTCGATATCCCTCTTCTCTTTGAATAAAAGAACTCAGTCTCAGCGAGTTGATTTAGATTTTTGTTGAAAAAAAACTTCTTTAGAGCAGCATATAGAATGCAGGTTGGGGCATCATAGGAAAGCACTGAGTGAAAGACGAAACAAAAAAGCTGAAGGATCCCTATCGGTGAAAAGCAGAAAGTGTGAGTAAAGCTGGATCTCTTTCCAGACTAATGTTGAGAAGCATCACTGCAGGCTCACACTGATCACTCTCAGTAATCATCACGCCCAGTCCCCCTGAACCATTACTCTCCTAATTGGCAACAATAGCTTCAGCGGTGCATGAGCTCCAAATGAAGTAATTAACAAATCTGCTTTTATTTATTTATTTGTCTATTTTTTTCAATAAGGATTCATTAGCAGCACAGGGTGAACAGAACCTCCTGAGAAGCTCACAGACGTCTGCTTGGTTTATGCTGAAGACAGAAGGAGACTTTCTCTTACGTTTACCGTAAAAGCAGCATCATTAACATGCCCTGAGATGTCATCGATGTTTCGCTAGCCTACATCCAGCAACATATTACATCACACATTTCCAATACCACACTGCAAACAGCTCTACTTAACTACACACACGCAACTTAACTTTTATGTATTTCTGACACAATAACTGAGGAGAAATGCAAAGAAGAGCCGTACAGCACAAACCTGAGCTCGGCATGTATCAGACAGATATGGAAAGGTAAAGAGGCTGCTCGTTAGCCTGAACAAACTAGGACAAGCTTGGAGATTTATTGAAAGAAGGACACTTACTTATGCAGGCCAAACAAACATAAAAGCAGTGACGGCACAGTAAAGACATCAAAAGGTGCATGAAAGGAACGAGACGTCTCCGGCTCCAGAGACTGACACAGTGTTAAAGAGAACAGCCCCACGCTTAATGAGAGACAAACCATTTCCATCAGAAAGAACCAAAATTGAGCACCGTGGTCTCGGGCCATCTTCACGGGGATGTTTAAGTGGTGAGTTCTTGAGGTGACGATACTAAAACAACCCAATACTAATGATTTCACCAAACTGAATAACTCACATGAATTTATTTTACTTCTCAGTGGTTTGTTTTACACGTGTAGCCTGTTTGAACAGAACTCTGGTGTGTTCTCCACTTGGGCCTGGGTCCGTTAGGAGGGTGAGACCACAGGAAGTCATGTACAGCTCTGAGAGAGAGAAGAGGCCTCACTCCATGTTCAATTGAACTCTCAAGAGAACGGTTCGAATCTGAATTAAGTTGAAAGGGCACAAAGTGAATCAGGGTGTTTCGGGTTGCAGTGGTTTTGTAGATGTGAGTCGCTAAACTGAGACCTGAGGAGTAACGATACTAACTGTAATAAACCTTTATTGTAATTTTTTTTTTTTTTTGAATGAACCAAAAGTATTCATTTGACTCTCATGCAAAATGTCCTTATTTCTCAGAATTTCCTCTTGGCATTCAAACACTTACTGAATCCATGATCCACCAATGTTTCAGTTGTTTGCTGACTTGTAAAGCAAAATTGCAAAAAAAAAAGTCAAATAACTATCAGGTTTTGATTTCTTTAAACAAGAGTTAACACATAGCTAAGCCCTATCCAGTGAATTAGCACTCATTATCATATTTTATCAGGTGATTCTTTTATCAGCCATTAGCACTCGGTTTAACAGCAGTGGTGGTGTGAGGGCTAAATGAGGACATCTGTGAGCAGGCCTTCATCATCAAGGGACATGTTCAAAGAGCTTGAGAGATTACAAATTATATGTTGGAACTGAACCTTACTGAACATAGCCTGGAGGAGAATCCAATCAGTCGCTGGGAGATGGAGGTGTCATAGGAAAATAAGTCAATCTCTGTTTGAGAAACACACGGTGGGAAGAAACAGTTTGTAAAAAAAAAAAAAATCACAGCATCAGACAAACCATTGGATCCTTTACTTTTTCACTGGATTCTCATCAAGTACACGCCAAATCTGGGATGTCAAATTTAGGATGTTTACTAAGAGCTTTCTGTCCACAAGGATACAAAATGTCTAACCACTACCTTTAAGCTAATAATCGTATCTGTACCAGTCTTTAGAGAGTTAAATGCAGACTATGGCGCCGGCGTCGCACACAGAGAACACGGACACAAGCTTTTTCCACCGACATAAATATCCTACTGATAGATCTGTGGCTGTATGATGTCTTTATTCTCATCAGTCTGATTACGGACTAACCAGAGACATGGTTTGGAGTCTGGAGAGCAGGAGATAAGTGAAAGAGACGTTCATAGCAAGAGATGTTCAGCTGCTCAGTGATATTTTGCTGTGTGAGGACGCTGCAATAGAAAATCAGTTGCTTTGGATTTTTCCGTCTTTCAGCCTTTCACTCCATTGCATCACGTTCTGTGTAAGTTCTGTTTAATGCCATGTTTTCTCACATTCATAGAATTCATAGTGATAAAACTATATAGAGAATAATACGGTAAATACCTGTAAAAAGCTTTACTAGATCATCTGCCATAGTGCTCACTACATCATCCAGTCATTTCATGTTCCCTCTTGTTTTTGTTTAGTTTTTTACCTTTTGACCAACAGCAGTCTGGAGCTGTGGTCTCCAATCCCACCTGCCTAGACTGGAAAAGAAAGAAAAAGTGCTGTACATGTGATTTTGTCCTTGTTAAAATTTCATCATTTGCCTTAGGGTTTGCCTCCTGCACTGCTGCAAATGTTTTCATATCGTGTTTTTTTTTTCTCTTTTCTCCGCTTCCATTCATCAGCTAACACACTGGGAGCTTCAGTAGAAGCCCTGCGACCGACAGGATCAGTAATATAACACCAGGAGCTGCAGGGATAGTAGACTTATGAACAGGTTTTCATATCAGTTGACAGAGAGACAGAGAAAGAGAGAAAGACACGATGAGCTTTAAAACAAGAAAAGAGCCAGTGACAATACAAGGCTCTGTTAAAACATGAATCGGCTCTAAAGGAACCCAACTGTTCACTACTTCACTGCTGTTATTTAACAGTTAACCAACAGAAATGTATTTTCAAGCAATCTGATCAAAATAAATTCACAGTTTAAATGATCGTACCTCTACAAATCAGAAAAGCAACTGGAATTACGCTGAAGCACCACAGCGGATTGTTATTCTGCTCCACAGAGTCTCATAAGTAAAAATATTTATGACCTCATTAATGAATGTGTATGTTAATCCTCTAGCTAATTATCATAAAAGCTGTCAGTCCTGAAAGCTAAATTCTCACAACAAATCAAACTAAATCCTAAAAGCCAGTCATTCGGATGCCCCACACCACACCGCCTCCTCTTGGCTCTGTTTAGCCACAGTTTTGCTGACTTGCTCCTGTTGCCTGGCAACAAAAGCCAAAGTTCAAAGCATCGCTTGTCCAACACAGCTAACACGGCCATATGAAAGGGCCTTTTTCCTCCAGTTGGTGGCGTGAGGGGGAAATTACACTTCACTCATTCAGTGTGCTGGCACGTTCCCAGCTCTGCTGGCCGTCTACCAGCTTTAATTACAACATACTAGAGATACTTTGAATGAATGAATGTTCATAAGTCTCAAAAGCTCCAGAACATCAGGAGTCAGACTCCAGGCCTGGAGAATTTGCCTTTCTACATCAGTTAACACTCCTGATAAAACACATTCGCTCATTCCCAGGGCCTTCATAGGCCGGATCTGTGAAGACAAATCTCAAACAAGAGTGTAAAAAGAAATCTCTGTAGGTCTGTTATCATTCTGGTCCTGAGTCTCACAGACCTGCTTAAAAGCACAGTACAAACATCAACAGATAAAAATCCTAACGCTTAAGGTAATTCATGCATGCAAATAGAAAAGAACCATTTTTTTTTCTAGCAAACATTATGAAATGAAGTCCAGTAGAAGTTCAGAGCATTTTGATGAAATCCTGATGAGTGGAGTCAGGTGTCCGAGCAGAAGAACTCCAGGTCAGAGTTTTAAAAGTAGAAACGTAACCAATTAGCTACTGTACATGTTTAGAACCTACAACCTTTAGGGTTGATGTTTTTTAAATTTAGTTCAAAGCTTAATAATGCTCGAGAGCAGAAACATTCTCTGAAGCTATTATAAACTCAATTCATCACTTAGTCCAACCATATCTGAATTATCTAACAATGTTACAGAGCTGTTACAGCTCCGTCATGAGGGCTGCAGTGTCTCAGTACAAACCAGCTGAAGGTGTGTGGCTAATGACAGCCCTGCTCCTCTGTAAATCAAAAATCAAGACGTCTTCTCAGGCCAGCTATGAAAGTGAAAGGGAATCTTTAAATGCTGGAAGGTTAAACAAAGAGCAGCACCACTGACAGCACAGAGTTAATGAGTCTCCCCTAAGCTTAGAGCTTTATTTTGACAAATGCATCATCCGGCACACTGTACAGATTCTAAATTCAGGAACTGGTTAGGAATTGGAACTGAGGATCTCAAGTTAAAGTCACTCTGTCACATCACATGGCTTCATGGTTAAATGTCTCATCAGGTCCTACGCTGCCTCAGGGAGGAGTGAAATGTTCCCTTTTTTGATCTGCTCACTCAATTTGAGGTCAGGTACAGAGATATATTAGATACTCACAGATGATAAGCTCCATTTCTTTCCTAACCCTAGACCTTCAGGTTCTCCTCGCCATCAGCTGCCCTAACTCAATTCTCACCTTCCATGTCTTGGAGTCTCCAGACACCATCAAACTGACAGAGATGGTGTGAGCTCCTTGGGGTTCTTTCAGCGAAATCCAAAGCAACCTTCCTGCAGGCTGCAACAATGACCTTCCATCCCAGCGCTGGCCGAGGTCCAGCAAAGGTCTATGGTTGACATGTTCAAAGAGACAGAGATGACAGATCAATCCCACGATGAACTGATTAGTTCTCGGGAAAGCGATTCATGTTCTCTGAAATTTTTTGAAACTTTTAATTGTTCTTGCTGTATGTGAACTGAGTAGAAACAATTAAAGGGGGAAAACAGCTCATTAGGTAGAAGTGATGTAGGATTTGCCTATGTTCTTAGCACTGAAAAATGATTTATGGTTGTTTTCCCACAGAAATCTGTTGCGGCTGTTGCCTCTTGATTCATTCCAGTAGATTCTGCATGTTAGTAGCTCTGGCTTTTATTCTAATGTTTATCCAGTCGGATTGTAAGCTGTAATCACAGCTGTCTCTTTATGACCCTTCAGTCTGCTATCCTTAGGTCAGCGGTGATCATTTGCACCTGATTTCCAGTTATGATTGTGCACAGCACTCTGTATTTACGAGTCTCACTATTGAAGTTTCCAAAAGAAAAGGAATACATTCATCTATTTATTTATTTATTTATTCATCCAAATAAGTGAGACCACTGCCAACATCATCACTGATTCATACCCCCAGCAATATCCCCCCAATAACCCCAGGCATTATGGGTTAAAAGCGGTGCCATGAGAATCACATACTGTAGAAGAACCCCGAGGCACTGGAACAGGAGCCCTCATTCACATAAGCACCAGCTCCCCTCTACACACCTTCACCTTCAAATAAATTCAGAAAGCTGTGCACACTCAGGGGCCCCAACGACGGCAGGGGCCATTCACACGAGCAAGAGTGCAGCAGTTTGCTTAAAGGAACAATCTGAGTGCTTAAATTACTGAGCATGTTAAGTTTAATGGCGGATAAGTACTTTTTGGGTGATGAGATGGTTAGAAGGTTCTATGTTTGACGTTTTATTATATTATATAATTATTAAATGCATAAAACCTTCGATCTTAATGATGCAGCACAGAGCTCAGTAAAGAACAGGGAGAAACAATAAAGAAGAAGCCCATGAAAGGTCGAGAGGATGAAAGGTCATGTTAAACTCAGGTGTCAATTTTTCGTTATTAAATTTGAAAATAAAGATGTGTTGATTAGTGTAGAAACAGTGTTTTAGTTAGTAGAAATGAATTCGGAACTGAGTTAGTCATGCACTTCTCCATTTTCCTGCTGCGCACTTTAACTCACTGATAAAGTACCGAACTAATTAACTCACATACTAACTTATCACAAATTGTTTCCTGTTGACTGACAGCCTAATGACAGGAATCAGAGGTGACGCCGGCATTCAGTCCCCAGTGCCTTGTTTCTTATTAACAAGAACAGAGGCGATGAACTTTTCTGCTAATCAGTAGACTTGTAATTAGCATGCTCACAGAACAAACATTCTCGATTAGCAAAGATGAGCTGAAAATGACAGATAAACATCAGGCATTTCTTAATATTTACTCCTAGTTTTTACTTTTTTGACCTTTTTTTATTGAGTCTAATCTAAATATTAATGAGTTCTAGTCATGGGAATAAAATACACAAACATTCTGTAGCCCATAAGCCCACAGTATTCATCTCAGAGGTACCATTTACTGTTTACTGGAGATTTACCGACATCTCTATCAAATCACCCGAGCGCTCACTTTCCGTCTCTGGGAGCTGCTGGGATCTTTAGTTCACATGACCCATCATTCATTCCAACCAGATCCGCTACACAGGTCCTGGTGTAAAAGGCTTGCAATTGACTAGTTTGAGCTTGAGCTGCACCATTTAGATTTGGTCCATGGCCAAGCGGATGCGTCTAGTGTGCGGGTGTGTGATTTGTGAATGCAGCTGATTGAATTATAAATGTGCCAGGATTCAGTTTATAGCCACAGCGGTTTGTGTAGGTGCTGAAAGCAAGTTCCTCTCGATGTACTGTGGTGGCATTTATGTTTGAGAGGAAGCAGCGGCAGAGCCGCGGTCAACGCGCTCCACTCAAGAAATTAACTATTGCTATATTACTAAACATAAATATATTAGTAACTATAGATATAATAAATATATTAATATAAACCATCTGAATTACAGTCATAACTACTGTCAGTCCCATTTCATAATACATTATTAATCAAAACCTTCAGATATGAGAATACAGCAGTGATGTTGTATAAATATTTTTAACAGACAATAAGAGAATTCTAGTTTTTAATTAAGAAATGTATTCATCAATTAAGTAGTGGATGCTTCACTCGAACAACACAACGATGGATGATGGGGAAAATTTCAGGATATTTATCTACTCTGAGATGGAGAAGTGAAATATTCACTGCACAGCGTGCCATGGAATCTTTTACTCCTTACTTATTCTACCCATTCTCAGCAATTTAAGAGTAAATTGGATTTCTGTTGCTTGATCAAACAGGAAATTAAAAATTATCATCCTGGGTCAGATACGAGTGAATATCAGGCCAGCGTTCTTTAAACTGCAGTCCGAACTTGAGGGAAAAGCTGTTTCAGAAAAGAAAACCTCATAACTTCTGATAATTTGATCTGACCTCGGTGGACATCCCTGATTTCAGAACGTTCCCTTCCTTCCAAAGTGAAACGTTTTTGCTGTAAAAACATTATTAAAGATGTCCTTCAGAGCAATGGCTTTTTTTCCCCAGATCTGTGGAGTTCAACGCTGCATGCAGAGAACTATTATTACAAGCTCCCATAGCAGTAGCTTTTTCTTTTCCATCACAATATGCCATCAAACCCTGCTGTTTCTCAGAGTTAGAGCAGAGCAAGACACCTCGAAGACTTCTTTATTTGTAGAAAAGTACGAAATTTTCTTCCCTTTTTAGAAAACAGTGAGTCTGATTCCGATATGCTTACAGTGAGTAGAGATTCAGGTTGTTGATACGATCGGCATAAATTCTTTAAACCAAGCCTGGTGCTTGTACTTGGTGTGCTAGCGTCACCTTTTCCCCCTCTGAATGCCACCATCGCTGTACTCAGGCCTCCTGCGTCACACAATCAGTCTCTGTTCATGTCGGAGAGACGCTGCCGAGTCAATCTGGCCGTAATTCCTGAGCTCCGTCACACAATTCCCAGAGTCACTGAAGCCCTTATCAGATCAGCAGCCAAATCCTTCACACTGCCTCCCATCCCACTGCGCATAATATGTCTTCCTCCTCATCTCATCCTGTACAGAATTTAACAAGGCTGTCAGCACGTTTACCAGCTTATTTACTCTCCCGACCTCTGCCAGCAAACACCATATAACAACCGTCTGCTAACGACGCTGGATAAATACGTTGAGGCGTCTCGGTGATTCATTGTCGCGATATAGAGCAAAGAATAAAGTCGCTTTGATGTCTCAGGCAAACAGCGGGGAAATGAACAATTGAATTAGTGCGTGCATAGAAAAGAGCTGACAAACACACAAAGACTCAAAAGAAAGATTTACATAAAGGACACAAACAAAGCAGGGTTTGTGTAATAGGAACGCTGTAGACAAAGTGTACGCTGGTATCAAAGCACGATCAGCACCGCTTCACGGTTACAAACTAAATCCAGACAGGAAGCTTTAAGGAAACTTTTTCAGCAAATCCCATTATTGGAACTTCCTGTCAGGTTTTAATAGTCATCGCTGCATGGATGGTGTTACGTTGCTAGTGTCGTTTGTACCACGTCGAGTCAGAGGCCGTTTATCCCGCATGCCGTAATCAGCCGAGATGCACTCTGAATGATTCAGAGCGGAGATTGCACAGAGCAGACCCTACATCTCCTGCTCCGCCGTTATTATTTTCTCCTGACTTATTTATGGGCTAATCTGTCTAGGCTGGGATCAAATTACACAAGCAGAAATACACAAGGAGATACACAAAAAGACGATCCAGCAGCCAGCGGCATCTAATTTCACAAGCACAAATGTTTCTGCTAGTTCAAGAACGTCAAGAGGAACTTTATCACTTTTAGAACAAGTGAGCTGACTGTATGGCAGACGAAAGTAAGCTGAAGGTAATGAAATTAAGGACAATCTTATTTAAAATTTATGGAAGGAGTCTCCAGTATCGCCATCACTATCATTTAAATGAATATAAGTGGAATAAAACCGTTGTAGCCGGATTTATTCCCTCGACTCCATGTGGCATCACGCGACCCGTATCACTGACCGTGTCGTTCTATGCTAATGACTAAACTAAGACAGTACTACTGCAAGACATGAGGTTTTCCTACTACTCATTCTCATCATTTTTTCAAGGTTTGCTTGAAATGTTTTACACATTTACTGAATCTGTAATTGAAAGTGATTCAAAAAAAAAAACTTTGCCAGAATGAACAGCTTCAGATACATGTCCAATAAACACCTTTCTTAATAGTCAGGGACGCTGACATCATCTGGCGTTTTCGGCGCGTGGGCTGAGGAACTGAAAAGGCAGAAAAGCGCCGCTGTCACCTCTTCCGCTTTTTTCTGACACCTAAGTGGTTAACACGATCCCTTCAGGAACTCAGCATCAATCAGAGAGCTGCAGAGGAGGATGCTGAGAAATCCAATACAACACTGCCTCTCTGACTACACCATCATAAGGACATCGAGTTGTGATTGCGGATCATGGACAGAGTCATGGGGTCCTTAGAGAGCAAAATCTTTATCAAAGTCCCTCCATTTTCATCATAAAGGGAAAAAAAGTGTCTCATTTGTGCACTTAAAAGTCCACCAGCATGGTCACGTCAGAAATAAGAGGCTCATATGGAGGATGTGGTTTCTCGTCGGATCACACAAACAAGTCCTGCGCTTATGTTTCTCCAGCCACAGCGTGCACATTGTGCTGTCAGCAGATGCTAAATAAACCCGGCTCTTTGTCTGTAACACAAGGATTTGCAAGCTGGGAAAGAAATAAATATATATCCCAGGAGACTTGTGGAGATGCAGAGCATTCAGTCAGGTGCACCTGATAGCTTTTCATAATGCATTTAAAGTGCATAGGGTTGCATGCAGGACGTATTAAAGAAGGACCAGTAAAAGGAGGTTGTATTAAAGACGGACAAGTAAAAGGACTGCGAGTGCATGCGATGCTTTTAAATGCCTGTACCTTTCAAGCTTTGGCATTGTAAATGTACAGTATCACACACCAATAAAATAAAATAAAAAAGTAGAGAGAAAGAGGAATGGATCTGCCATGACACAGCAACAGATGAACTGGAGGAATCTGCCAGGGCATACTAGGTAACGTCTTACTGATGCAGATATCCGTGGAGTCGACTCGATCTGCATTCACACCCTGACTAATTCGAACACACACGGCATGGCATTTCTACCTTCTCCTGTCATTCATTAGAATTGAGAATTTTCATGATATCGCATGATCAATCTTTAATTATTGAATACAATAAAATAGAAGACTTTCCCTACACCAGTATAACATCTTTTCAATGGTGAGACCTGAAAGCCATGAACAGGATTAATTTAGATTTAATGTGTACGTTATGAGCTAGAACGTGTTCTAAAGGTTGCCTTTAACATCGTTGAAGATGTTTAAATCCTGAAAGAAGCCTTCTACTTCCACATTTTGCCTCTGCTGAAAAAACTATTGAGATTGGATTTTTATGGGATCAACAATATGTCACTTCAGTTTCAAAGAATAGGCAAAGTTTGTGTCCAGTATAATTTTTTTTGTTTTTGTTGTTGTTGTTTGTAAAACTGGTTTCAACTTACATCACAAATCAGAGCTTGTAATTATGTCACTTTCTACTATGTGTGTTCGAGCAACAAAATGGGAAAAAACATAGACGCCTCCATGTGTGTCTCAGAGTTAAGCCTATGTTCCCAGGGTCCTTATTTATATGGCAAATAATAGGAGCATGACAAAGGGTCCTACTGTATGTTCCCAGGACACAGTGTGTTCCCCTGCTCTGTATAGCACATAATGGAAGCCTAAAAAGAGCTCTCACAGCTGTCTATTAGTTGAAAGAACTTTTTTTCTAGAGCCCCACACACAACCACATAAAATGATTAATTTAATAAAACCATTCATTTTGTTTTGTTTAAAGCATTTTGAAACTTTATTCCAATAACAGTGTGTTTATAGTACTTTTTTTTTTTTTTTTTAATTATGGAGCCCCGAAAGGTGTGGGAACAAAATACTTCGTTAGGCCCACGACATACTAACAAAATAGTGAATACGTGGCCACGAGATATTATTTCGTGGCTATGACTTAATAAGCCATGGAGACGAGATAGTTTAATGCCAGAGATTTTACTGTATGGTATGGCCACAATTTTAATAACTTATAGCATTTAGCTTCTTGTAAACCACTGACACATTTGAATTCATTTTAAACTGTTATTATAGATGTATAAAGATATATAACTTAATTTGGGTTTATCACTGGCACAGAGCATACTGTAACTCCAAAACAACAATCATTCTGTCACATCTGGGCAGTATGTCGTGGTCACAACATGGCATTTCATTCCCACACGTGGCCACAGAATTTTTTATTGTTTTTTACCATAGGAGCTCTGTAGGAAATATTATATAATATTATATTATTATAATAAATATCTAATAAATATCTTAGAATGAGTCACATTGGGCTTCAAAAGGAATAATAGGGTTAGTGTGCATTAACAGAAAAATTAACAAGGCAGCACACTCAGAACATACTGGAGATGCTCCTTGTGTCTCCTGTTAGCAACAAGCTAGCTATAGGTAAACATCACTCAGCTAACTGTCCTGGGCTGACGTATACTCGCTGAACTCTGCGTTTACCTGACATTGAGGCAACTACAGTAAGTTTCCTCTCATTCCCACTTTCCTGGTAATTTATAATTATGACTCTTATGCAGCACTAGCTAGGAACAATATTGAATTAGCAGTCAGAATAACTGATGTACTTAATTATAATATGAAATACCCCAAAAGATCTTCATCCTCATCAGCTTCATCTCACTGATCCCTTTAGAGTTGTTATCATATGGCTAATTAGCTTAGCTACAGTTAAATAGTAAAACTCCTTATAGCTCAAGGCATTGCTAATTGTTTCGGTGACAAAATGCAAAGTAAAGCTGTAAATAAATTTAAACAGTGACAAGACAACTTAAAAAAAATTAACAGGTAAAAAATATCACTTTTGCTACTCTTAATTTGCATCCTCGCTTTGTTTAATACTGCTAACTAGTTAGCAAGCAAATCACCACACTAGCTACAGGTTAGAAAGCTAGAACAAACACCAAAAGCCAGAAGTGATGACTGTGAGTTGGAAATTCTGTGATTTCTGTGTTTTCTGAGATAAAATTTAACAGGAAAGCTAAACATTAAAGTACTAAAGGAAACAGGAAGGCGATTAAAAACTGTGAAATGTCCCTACTTTGTGTACTTCATGAGATCTGTTTTGTATTTTATTCTCAGAAGGAGACAAGTTTTTTATTATTATTATTATTATTATTATTATTATTATTATTTTATTCTGCACCAAGATGACAACGCCAGCACTAACGGTTGGGAGAAACGAGGCTGTAAAAAGCCTAAGGGAAACGCCTGTCATAAATGTATGAAGGAAAACGTGCATGTGTACACGTGTAATATTAAAACAAAATTCCATGATGAGACAGATACCTTAAAAATGACTGATTATGAAAGGTAATTTAAAAAAAAAAGTGGGAAAGCCAATTAAGATGTTTTTGCAAGTTTGTTCGAAATTGTGCAAGGAGCTTCATATAAATTTCTACTGTATAATTAGATTCCAGACATATGATAAATATAATAAATATTAATTTCATAATCAAATCATGTCAGGGAATGAACCCGAATAAAGATGTGAAACATGAGTTCTGTTAAACAAAGCTCTGGCACTCCTGACCCACACAAAGAGCTCGGTGGCTGTAGATGATTTGCAAAGCGAAGCGCTCATTTGGGTCTCGTCCCAAACACACTCCATCTCAATGCTCGAACGAAGGAAATAAAGCCTCTCCTGTCAGCCTGCACGCATAAACTCGTAAAAAGCCGTAATAAAAGCTCTCCCTGGAGATTTGATGTCGAGCTCGTGAGCGTCATTAAAAGCTTTATTGCACGTGTCAGATTCAAATCAGGACTTTCTACTGTGTTCGGGTTTAATTGGGTTTGCTCAGCTGTGCCTCGCTTCTCCTGTAACACACACTGAGCCTGGAAATGAAAGAAACTGACAAATAGGATGTAAAGCAGCGCAGAGAGGAAAAGCAATCGCGGTTTACGATTAGATTATCCGAATGAGCAGCAGGATGTTTGGATCATGGTGGATAATGTGGTGTCAGGAAGAAGCCATGAAACCCTCAAAGAAGGAAATTAATTCCGCTCATAGTGAGGTACAAACTAGTAAAGCATCGCTGAGCATGTCAGTTATAATGTACTCAGATAAGACTTCACTTGTCAGAAAGAAACACAAGCAAATCTGTATACTGTATGATTCTGATTCATAGCTGATATCAGGTGATCCAGGTAAAGCCTCTCCTGTGGGAACTCCACAAATCCACACATTTGCACACACCTAGGGGGCAATTTATAGCCTACAGCACAGCCAATCTGCCTCTATGGATGGATGGATGGAACCTGAAAGAAAGCAACACAGACAAGATGCACGGAGAGCTTAAGCAAGCCGAGCTTCAGGACTCTGGAGACAGACAGTATGAGGCAGTAAGTGTTGCGTAAATATAAACATCTGATGCACTATATTACATTTAAACCTGATAAGTGGAAAGATAAAGCACTCACATGGGACTTGATCCTGATGGACAGTTCAGCATGCATGATAGGGATGGATGTGTGATCTGAAGACGCACTCAAGACACTTTCGCTCTGACACGGCAAGGGACGAGGCGCAAAAAAAAAAAGTAAAAATGCACAAAAACCCTATCCAAAATCCAAAAAACAAAAACTAAACACTCAACAAACACACACACACACACACATACACAAACACGCACATCAGAGCTGCGGATCAGATCCTGGATAAACTGCGCGCAGACTTACCGAAACCCGAGAGGCAGAGCGCAGTCAGGAGAAGGGACGCGGATGGAGAGAGCATCTCTTCTGCTGCTTCTTATTATTATTCTCACGGAGCTCCAGATATCGGAGCTGAGTTTCCGCGTCTCTTTGAAGGAAAACAACAATATCAAAAAAAAAAAAAGAAGAAGACAGCCTTTCCGTATCACGTCTGCGTGTGTGTGTGTGTTCTTTTCCCTTCCAGTAGAAATGTGCGGGTTCGCAGTGTGTCACGCAGCCAAAGTGCTCTCCGCGCGCTCAAGGCACTCTCTGGCTCCCTCTGCTTCGCGCGCTCTGACGGAGAAACACGCACCGCACACACACACACACACACACACACACACGCACGCACACACGCTCACCACGCACCCTCGCGCGCGCGCAGTGAAGGAGCGCTTTAATTATTGAGGCGGCCGCGAGGGGAGAGGGGAGGTGGCGTTAAGCGCACGCGAGCGCGCACATGCGGGACCCGGGAGAGCGCGTGCGGGAGCAGGAGGATCACCCAAGAGAAGTTGATGGTGAATGCTGCAGAGTTGAAAGATGCGCGCGGGAAGGACGAAGCGCGCACACGTTCAACTGAAAGAAGAGATTGTGCAAATGAAATACATATACACATACACACACACGCGCGCGCGCGCGCGCGAACACCCTGATTCTCACGGTGAAGCGCACGATGCGGGTGCGAACTGCTCTAAGAGTTCTGGTGTTCCATCAGCAGCTTCACCCTCTCCACCCTTTCACTCCGTTTGTTCTCAGACCCATTAGGAAATCTACTGCTTTCTACAGCTGGGGGATTCATTCTGAAAATCGGTTCACCAAAAAAAGAAAAAGAAAAAAAAAAAAGATTCGACTCGAGACAAGATTCGAGTCAAATAACCGATTCACTGAGCCGACTCCTGCTTTACTCACGTCGGAAACTGAAAGGAAAAATGTAATCGCCTCACCTCACCTCATCAACATTAACACCTCTTTTGCCAGTTATATTATTTTTTTATTAGTAGTATTTTTTACAATTATTATTATTATTATTATTATTATTATTATTGATGTATATGCATAGTCCAAGCAACATGTCCAAAACTACTTATTTCACAATTTGAATCATTTAGTCATTGATTTATTCATTCATTAATTAAGCAAATTAGGCTAATTGCCATTCCTAAAGTGCCCGTAGTGTGTGAATGAGAATCGGGTGTCGAGCTGGCAACCTGACCTCGTCCATCGACGCATGGTTGTAGCACCTTTGTACACATCGCCCAACTTAGCAGGGTACACACACACACTCACACACACACACACACACACGTTTAAGAAAGCCAGTCAGCCTAATTTGCATGTCTTGTATGGACTGTTGAAGGAAACCAGAGTACCCTGGTGAAACCCACCAAGCACAGGAAGAAAATGCAAACTCCATGCACACAGACCCAAGGCGAGAATCAAACTCTTGACCCTTTAGGTGCGAGGCCACAGTGCTAACCACTTCACCACAATGATGCTATGATAGGCTCTATACAGTATATATGTGTATTATAGCAGGTTTATCCTGTACTTTTTCCCTGAATTGTTATTATGAATTAAATGCAACTTGTCATATGAACAAGAAACCACTTAAACTTCTCTGTCCTGAAAATGTCAGAAAGCTTATAGTTACAGCTTTACTTCTGACTGTTACAAAGCTCTAACACTGGAGACTCCTTCCATAACTGTTAAATAAACATCTTACTATAGAAACGGCTTCATTATTGTAAACCATCACTGTGGTGTGAATATTTGATTCATATCATACTGTAACATCATTTCATTATTTCTCATATTACAACAAACACAAAGTTAAGTTGTGTAACTCACTCTGACGCAGACCGAGAATGAAACAGCATTAAAGAATTTTTTCCTTTTCTAAAGATGACTCCAGATGACTTCTCAGCGTTCATAAATATGTATTTTGCTCGGCCAGAGTGCAAGCGTGGACCGATATCGCTCGAATTCCCTTTGAATATAGATCCCTCCTGAGTCGGCTTCGTGCTCTGTTCAATCCTCACAGTCTAAGAACAACAGAGTGGAATCTTTGGAGAATTGCACACAAGCGAGGAAGAAGCATGAGGACGAGGTTAAAAACAGTGTGAGGCTCTTCAGATACCGGCGATGGAATCATTTTCTGTTTCTCACAGATTTTTACCTCTCAGAAAGAAACAACAATATTCTTTATGAAAGCTGGGATATCTCGAGATACAGAGAAGGTGTGGAAAAGAAGCAGTTCTTAAATAAAAAAAGACAAGAAGGATTATGGTTAATAATGTTTACTTTGTTGTAATAATGTCCTCTTGATGAATAATCATTCCTGTCATGTACACAGAGGAACAGAATCTCTAAACTACAGGAACAATGCTAATGTATATGATAAAGAGTGAAACTAATGAATTATACTATATAGAACCCACTGAATATGAATTAAATGTGGCTTTGTATTATTAATTTGCTTCATGATGCAATCAGAGCCAAGAGACAAACAAACAATAAGACATCTTTTTTTTTTTAAGTCAAGTCCAATCACATAATCATAAATGATAACAATCTGTTCTGACTCCATCTTTAATTATTAAATCCTCTCACTCAGGTGATATTAAATATTGTATTAAGCTTCGATAAGAGTCTTCAATATTACATCTCTTTCAGGTGAGAATCAAATTGAACCTTTTGAACCTCTCCTATGGTTCCACTTTTACACTGTACACTACAACATCTACTGTATATTTTATAAGTCGCTCTGCATTAAAATCTAAGATGATAAAACTGTCGACCTTCAGGAAGGTAACAGTGACTCCACTTCCTTACACCACGCTGTTCCTGATGACTTCCCTACGAAAGTGCAACACGCAGTGTTTTAATGCTCAGTTCTCTCAGCAAGGCGTGTAATGTTCGCTCTGTAGTGCCGCTGCATCAGCATC
>JAOVVB010000008.1:14472002-14482216 GCA_028570985.1 Heterobranchus longifilis
CAGAGAGACAAGTGTACAATTGTACAAAACTTTATTTTAGTTCACAATAAAATAAGTTAAAACACTCAATAGCATGTAATGCTACGTATCAAAATCGCCCTTATGCACACTAGAGGTCAACAGGGCACTCTGTCTACTCACACTAAACATTAACACAACAAAATGAGAAAAATAAAAAATAGAACAATACTTAGAAAAGAACAAAACAAAGGAAATTTCAGGCACAGGCTTCCCAGGGCAGGGGCAGGCCAAATGAGGTACAGACCCTAAGGTGCACTTCACACACATCCACACACACTCACACAAAGTGAAACGGGAATACAATCAGCACTGCACTCCACACAGTTATACTACCACCAGTACTCAGAGCTAGTTAGCTAGCTAGCCTCCCAGCCCAACAGTGCCTGAGGTGGACCAACACAAAATAACATTTAATAATACAATAAACAAAAACACATCCAAATTAACCAAAAGAAACACAATATAAAGAAACAAAGATAAAGCGAACCAAGTTCTCTTTACATTAAACACACAAAACAGAACATAAGAAAACAAAAATAACACTTAAACCAAAAAGAAACAAAATACTAAATGAAAGTTTCAATCTAACTGTTTGCTGGATCAGTCATATCAAATTCAGAGTTCTCCGGAAGCTACATTACAACACTCTTCACAATGCAATCACAGATGCAGATAACCAAAAGCCCAAACAGGCCCTCAAAAAGTAGCAGGGCAACTCCGAATTGATTATACAGTTACAAAGAAAATAAACTCAAAAAAACAAAAAGAGAAACACAGAAAACAACGACCAGAGGAGAAAACAGCAGCGCCATCCTGAGTCAATGCGGAGGGCAAGTACTTCCGACTTCGAGCAACTCACGGCACCGCGTCAGACACCCGTAGCACACTAAGAAAAAGAACCATGACTAAAACACATCTTTTCCATAAACCAGAGAAAACGAAACTCACTTACCAGGACGAATCGTTGTGCCAGGCGAGTTGTACCGCTGCTCACAGCTCACAACAAAACCATGCAGGAGAACGCATGCGCAGAGAAGGCTCCACGGCTAAGCAGTAAACAAACACCAGTTAACATTACCCGACGCCAAAACGCACAGCATGTAATGAGCGTATACCTACCCGACAACGAGTGGACAGTCAGACTCAACCAGATATCAGTTAGCTATTTCACGCACTAAGGAAAAAAAAGAAACATTGCATTGTTTTAATGTGCATGCCCACCTCTCCATTAGCCGCATAGCTACAAATACCAACCACGCACCTTCTGTCCACGCGCACACCGTAAGGGCAGTCCTAGTCGTGACGTATACCAGGTAAAATAACTCCGGGAACCAATCTGATATCGTGGGTGACGAATCACCTACCTCTGAGCCAATGAGAAGACCCCATCGCCCACATTGCCACATAAGGGAAAAGAAAACATTAATTAATGTATTAATTTAACTTATTTTTAAATAAGTTTAATTAATTAATTAATTAATTTATTTATTTAAGTGATCACCACCGCCACTACTGACTGGGGTTGAAAGGAGTGCCATGAGAATCACAGAGAAGAACTTAAAGGGAACCTCAAGAACCTCAAGAAACTAATTCATCCATCACGCAGCTAAGCGCCAACTACACACAGTCAAATGAAATCGCTCCACAACAATGAGTCACGGCAGGAACGAGAGCTTGTTTAGAGGATCGAGAGCGCAGCAGTGTGCTTAAAGGAACTGGCTGAGTGCTTGAACAACTGAGCACGTTCAGTTTAATGGGGAATCAGTAGATAGTGAGTAATGGAATGGTTAAAAGGATTTAGAGGTATCATGCACTGTTTACTGGAGATTTACCGACAACTTGATTAAATCACCCAAGTGCCCCTATTCCATCTCTGTGAGCTGCTATAATCTTTATTTCATAGGACCCATCATTCATCCATCCCAAAGAAAATCTTTTCTACTGCAAGAACATTATTAAAGATGTCTTTTAGAGAAATGCCTTTTTCCCCAGATCTGTGGAGTTCAGCGCCTCATGCAGAAAACTATTATTAGGAGTAACTTTTGCTTTTCCATCACAATATACCATCAAACCCCACTGTTTCTCAGTATTAAAACAAAGCCAGACACCTTGAATTCTTATATTTTTGGACAAAGTGAGAAATGTTCTTTTTTTTTTTTTTTGCACACATTAACACCTGAGTCTGATTCTGATATGTTTACAGTGAGTAAAAATTCTGATTGTTGATATGATCAGCATAAATGCTTTAAACCCAGCTTGGTGATTGAACTCGGTGACTCAGCGTCACATTTCCCCCTGTGAATGGCACCATCGCTGTACTATCGGCCTTCTGTACATTGGCCTTCTGCATCATACAATCAGTCTCTGTTCAAACCAGAAAGATGCAGCTGAGTCAATCTGGCCATAATTCCCAAACTCCATCACACAATTCCCAGAGACACTGAAGTCCGTATCAGATCAGCAGCCAAATCCTTCACACTGCTTCCCATTTCACTGCGCATAATATGTCTTCCTCCTCATCTCTTCCTGTGCAGAATTTAACAAGGCTGTCAGCACGTTTACCAGCTTATTTACTCTCTCGACCTCTGTCTGCAAACACCATATAGTAACCGGCTGCTAATGACGCTGGATAAATATGTTGAGGCGTCTCAGTGATTCATTGTCGTGATATAGAGCAAAGAATAAAGTCGCCTTGACGTCTCTGGAAAACAATGGGAAAATAAAAAATCGAATTTGTGTGTGCATAGAAAAGAGCTGACAAACACACAAAGACTCAAAAGAAAGATTTACATAAACAAAATGATTATGTTTATGAGCACAGCTTCTTTAGTACACAAAAATTACAAACCAAATCCAGACAGGAAGCTTTAAGGAAACGTTTTTCAGTAACTACTATTATCAGGGCTCCCTGTCAGATTTTAATAGTCGCCGCTGCATGAATGGTGTTGCTAGCCCCTCCATCTCCTGCTCTGGCGTTATTTTTTTCTCCTGACTTATTTGTGAGCTAATCAGTCTGGACTGGGGGAAAGTTACACAAGCGAAAATACATGGAGAGATTCCGAAGGATCCAGCAGTGGCAACAGTGGTTTCACAAGCACAAATGTTTTTTCCTAGTTCAGGAACTTCAACAGAAACTTTATCACTTTCAGAGCAAGCAAACTAAAGGTATAACAGATGAGATCAAGCTGGAGGTGATAGAATGTAAGGACAATCTAATTTTACATTTACGGAAGGAGTCTCCAGTATCACCCTCAGTATTACTGCTACAGTATACAACCGTGGCCAAAGGTTTAGAGAATGACAAAACAAATACACAAATATTAATTTTTACAAAGTCTGCTGCTTTAGTGTTTTAGTGTTAGATGTTACTATGGTATACTGAAGTATAATTACGAGCATTTTATAACTGTCAAAGGCTTTTATTAAGATTATTCAAATAGTCAATATTTTCAATTTGCAATTTTTTAAGACCTCTGCAATTCATCCTGGCATGCTGTTAATCAACATCTGGGCTACATCCCCCTCACCTTCATATACTTCAAGAAGGGCAGCAAAGAAACCACTTATTTTCAGGAAAAGCATTAGGGACAGACTGATGGGTGCAGGGAATGGACTGAACTGTGGCTTGGGGAACAAAACAATGAAATTGTAGATTCATGGCCAGGAAACTGCCCAGACCTCAATCCCATTGAGAACTTAGAGTTAGGGTTAGCATTGGTTATGTAAGAATGGGCTCCCATTAGACAGGATGTGGTTCAGAAGTTGATTGACAACATGCATAATATTAGACAGTAATTTGGGGGGTGATGTACAGCAGCCTGTGGTCTGTTTCAGAATAGATCAGAAGTCCCAACTAGGATAATTCCTGTCTTTTGTATGTGTGTGTGTGTGTGTGTGTGTGTGTATTTCATGCTTCTCTGACAGACCTTCTGCTGTGTATATGAGAAAGCTCCTCTGAGCTGGCATTATGGGCGTCGCTCCCTCCTGACACTCTGATGTCTCGAGTGCCTTTTAGACACAGCAGGGATCCATCAGCGCCTGACAATATAGATCAAGAGCGTTTCAGTTCCCTGATGTGCAGGTGATGTGATGTTTTGTCCCGATTCAGGGGTGAAAAATGAAACGTGACATTTCCTGAACACTGAGACCTCTTTGTTCAGTTCTCCAAACGTTACACTTTCTATAAATAATCTCAGCAGCAGCATGTGCTGTGTGTTTAGACGAGCGTCATGCAGGAACGGTGATGGCAAATGTTTAGTCCCATTAGCTCAAGCGATTAATCTCAAAGCTTCTTTTATACTATTACAACAAACATAGGAATCACAACAGCATCCTGGGTCATCCATATCCACAAACAGGAACATGATCTTAAGTGAAGTGATACTGAAAAACACATTCAAGCATGGGTTTACAATCACACATAGATAAAACACACAAGTAAAAGCACCAGTAACCAATTGCATCACTATAAAAGCACAGAGGTCCTTAAACAGCTTGTTCTTGATGGTTTATATAGTAACAGCTCATTCACATCAACTTACCTTGTATGGTAGATGTGTTAGTTGTACAGGTTTAAAAAAATGTGTGTAATTACTTGGAAGGAGTCTCCAGTGTCAGTGTCATCCTAGGTAAAGTTGTTTTATAACTTGGTAACATGCCAGGCTGTGTTTAAAAGAGAGAAACACGACAGGGGAGACGATATCTCCAGGGCAACAATTAAGACAAGACAACAAGAGTTGCGCGTAGGGTTGTACAGCTTGCTGAGTGCACTCGAGAGGTATTCTAGGAAAGACGCCTCGAAGTGGACAGATGGACAATGGGGTGCAATACGATTCAATCAACTTTAAACTTGAAAATGATCAGTACAGGTGATATAAAAATTTTTTTATAATTATTTTTCATTATACATTATATTTTTACATTATATTTCATTGTAATTATACATAATCCTCTCAGGAATATTATGTTGTGAATAAAACAGCCATTCCTCATGTTAACGTTTACACACGCTGCTCAGAAATGAGTCACGAATGCTAATGAATCACAGCGTTACTTTTACCGAGACGTTGGTTAAATAAATACACAGAGCTGCGTAGGTGTGTGTGTGCAGCATTAACTGAGATAAAGCTTCGTCTTATAATTTGAAGACAAACTGCTGCACTTATAAGCAGAGATCTGACTTCTGGGATGACTGTAGAAGACATAGGTATGTCTAGTAACCGTTAAAAAGGTAAAATGATACCAAACCTGGCTGTGATGAGAAATGAACTGAAGTTTATACAGCGGTGGTGGTTTCGGGTTGTCCAAATTTCACAAACTCAGCTCGTTTAACGCAAGGGAGAAATATTAGACAATTCTTGACTGGACAATGATTTCCAGCATTTTCCCCCTTAACTTCATCTGTCTGTTTCCACCCACCCTATAGCTCTGCTCTCACAAACATGTGTTCTCTGAGACACGTGAAGTCCGACGACTGCTGCATCCCTTCTCAGGGGAAAGAGCTGAAATCTTTTTCATATGTTAGCTTACAGTGGAGGTCATGACTAAGCTCCTCCCACTGAAAAGCACCGCCACTTTCTTCTCTTGGACTCCTGAACAGAGACGGCTTTGTAACCGATGAGATTTGAAGTTGATGAGAGGGCGAACACTCAGGAGCTCAATTCACTGAACTGTGAGTGTGTTGTAAGCAATTAATAATGTAATAATTGATGAATAAAAATCCTAGGCATGACTGAATGCCAGAGAGGCCCAATACAACCAAGGTTAAGCACGCTGTCCCCTCTCTTTAAATTCAATTTATGAATTCATTTGTATTTATCTAGCGCTTTACCAGTTTGATAAGAGTAAGCTGGGGGCGATGGTGGCAAGAAAAACTCCTAGAGAGGGTGATAGCAGATAGTCTGACCATAAATAAACCCTTTCTGCAACTTTGTTCTATAACTTCATAGGGCATTAATGCATTAAAGTTAACATGTATTTGCAGTCACAGAAAACTGTTAGAATAAAGCAGTCTTAAGCCCTCTTCACGAATATGAAGTGTGACATCAGCTATCACATCATTAAAACAGACAACACATGGCTCATGCTCAGCAGCAGTGAGTGGACTCTATACGATGAAAAGCAGAACCCCGGGATGAATCTGGCAGGTCCAGAGGGCAGAAGGGGTCAGGTTCACTTGTATGTGTAACTTGAAATAGAGAGTAAAAGTGAGTGAGTGGGGACAGAGGAAACAGATATACAGGGAGGAAGAAATAGAAAGAGACAGCAAGAGAGAGAGAGAGACAGAGAACAGTTTGGTATGCTCCCAGTCACATAATGGATCGGGTCAATGCAAATTTTGTGCAGAGAGCAAGCAGGGACTCCAGCTAAACAAGCTATTACAGCATAACTTAAAAGGAGAGCAGAAGGAAATACAGACATGAGGGCTCCCTGGGAAGTAAAGCAACCAGTCACTTCACTGTAAACAAACCTGAGTGATCGATGAGAGTCGTGGAAGACCTTTTACCTGAATAAAAGCTATTTTTAAAAGGCTTGACTAAAACTGGATATATCTTGCATATCTTTTACAATCCTAATTGATCCTGAAAAGATCATATTTTTTTTTATGATGACTCGAAAATGGTGGAAAACGTGGATGCAAGACGAGTAGCAGCAGTTTTAATATGCGCCACCATCTGTGCTGAGAAAAAAACAAACAAACAAAAAAACTAATTTGGATGAAGACATGGAGGGTTAGGTGGAGGTATGGGATATTTATTATAATTAGATAATAAAAAATATTCATTATTTTACTCTATCCCTACTAGCCTCAAAACTCATCAATTGACAGCACCTCAGATTAGAGCCGTTATGAAGGCTTTACAGAGTATAAGTAGCAGACAAATTTTAATATCAAGAGTTCAAAGGAGATTGTTGCATATTTTGGATTCCCCTTAACATTGTTTTACAGTGTAGAAAGAAATTAAAATCAGAAAAGACCAAGGGGTATAGGGGGTGTCCAAACTTTTCAATGTTTGCCATTTCCCAGTCGAGTCGGTGACCACTACTCACTACACTGAAAAGCAAACATGTTTTATATAGTGCGACTCCTGATGGGAGGAGTCTTTTCTGAGTCTGATCTCTTCACCCCCATTTAACTGATACCCACATGAGTTTGTACCACTCATACACTTACATATTTCTGTGCCAACTTGCCAAGCCATCTGGCTGCAATATGTCCTAAATGGTGCAGCCTTAGATAGATAGCATGATTCTGAACTTCACAAGCTCCTGTCTAAAATTGTGTAGTGTATCCCTAAATTAACTAGCCAGTTATTTGGCTATTTCATAAGTAGAAGACTATACCATAAATGTTAAACTTTGTAAGGAAAAACTATGGACCCTGCTATAGTTTTTATTATACAATGTACAAATACATAGTCTGCATCTTGTGATGGAAGTGAATTATAAAATACAATCAGTTCTCCAAGATAATGTGTCTTGAGACCATTTAGTGTTATAAAGGTGAGTAGTAGTATATTGTGGATAAGATAAGGGTGATGTTTTCATATCTTCTGTTTCTAGTGATTACTCTGACTGCTGCGTTCTGGAGTAACTGGAGCTTGTTTATGCACCTAGTAGAATACCCAGGCAGTAAGACATTATGGAAGCCCAACCTAGACATAACAAAAGCATGAATTAGTTGCGTCATGTAGTGACAATATATTTCTTTTCTTGGCAATATTTCTCAGATGAAAGAAGGCTATCCTAGTAATATTATCTACATGAGCTTCAAATGAGAGACTGGAATCAATAGTCATACCAAGGTCTTTTACTGCTGCACATGATGAAACAGAATGGCCATCCAGAGTTACTGTGTTATCAGAATGCTTACTTCTAACAGCATTAATGAGAAACAGGTTAATAAGCATCCAGTGTCTAATGTCCTTTACACAATCCTCAACTTTATTAAGCTGGTGTTACTCATCTGGCTTTACTGAGACATATAACTGTGTGTCATCAGCATAAGAGTGGAAACTAATAACATGCTTACAAATTATCTTGCCCAGAGGAAGCATAGCAGTGGGCATAAAACTGAATTTTAGTACATGTAGAAAAGTCACCATTTATATATACAATCTGATAATAATCAGTCAAACAAGGCCTGAGCCAGGAGAGGGTTGTTGTAACTCCTACAACATTTTCTAATCTAGCGAGAGACAGATTTGATACTAGCATATCGTTGAACAGCTGACAGGGGTCGAGGATAGACTTTTTGAATAGACTTTTAGGTATTGGTTTAGTGCACATGTTGATGATTTAAGTGTAATTATGTCAGTCTCTTGAAAGCAAGTAAACATTCTAATTGCTGACATTAGTTAGCAAATTGTCTGGCTTTAAATTTCGTGTTTTTGGTTTTTTTTTGCCTATTTTTAGTAATTTATTTTTTTTCAATTCAGTTACTGAAAAAAAAGGCATAAACTCCTCATTACTAAATGACAGGATTATTTTTGTTATCTTCTATAAGAGAGGCGAGATCTGGTACTACCACTAATAGAGCTTTCCTATAACTCAGGATGCTCTCCTTCTATGCTGCCCCTGCTCCTTCCATCTCTCACTCTCTCTCTCTGTCTCTCTCTGACACCCCATATGCCTCCTGACTCGAGTCTCCTGCCCCCAGTGGGAGTGTAAATTGCTCATTTCAGCAGTGTCAGCTTGGCATAGTGCTCACACAGGCTTATTAGTTCGCTGCATCAAAAGCTTGATAATAGCCGTCCTGGAAATGAGGCTCCTCTTGACACGCAGTGCTCAGTAGATTACTGCTAATCAGTTTGCAGGCAAAATAGGTTCCGAACCAAGACTGTGCCTTTAGTGCAGCTGTTTTAATAAAACAATCGTTTTTATCTCCTCACACAATATGAAGTGAAGGAGTTTTCAAAACACTAAATAATTTCATGTCATAAACAAAATGTTTTGTCTCCCCTTGAGCGTGCTCTACATTCTGACAATCTCAACAGACATCAGCCACTTGTACTGCTCCAGATCTCTCTCTCTCTCTCTCTCTCTCTCCAGTCATTGGTGATGTTGCTTGTCAGAGCAGACTATGCCAACTTTCATACCTCTCAGCACATGAGCTGTGGCAAGAGAGGCTTTATCTCCCACAAACACACATCCGATTGCATCCTGAGGGCTTTTATGGATAGGAATGTGGGTGTGTGTTTATGGAGAGCCACTCATATAGAAGGTTTATTTGCAAATGCCTTGAATGCCTCCTTCCTGGAAGACAGAGTCAACCGAATCACTTTATTTCAAGGAAGCATTTTCCGTGATCGTGATCTTGCAGGTGCATTACATCCACTGCATTATTCTCATTAGTATTAGCTGATTGAAAGTCTCTGCTCCAGTCGTGTCTCACTCCCGGGATTCTACGCTTATCACGTCTGGGGGGTTTTGCGCTTGGTGAGTGTGAAGTGGGTGATGCAAACTTCCATTGTGTTTATAACCACATGAGTAATGACAGTGTCATTGAGCATACAGAATCAACTCAGGATTACAGACATCTCTCCATCGTTATCTCTTTCCTGCCAGGCCATTCTTTCAGACCAGCTTTTTTCTCACATGGTCAAATTCCCCACTTAGATCTGTCTTGTGTTCAGAAAAGCCAAAGCAAAACTCCATCCTATATAGAAGTGAATCTGGTGCTCGTTTGTTACCTGGTGCTACTGTACCAATCCAACACTCAGGGAGTGGAGGCCTTGGACTCAAAGTCCCAGAATACAATGCAGCTAAACGACCCAAGACTCAGTTTAGCTAGTTAACAGTCTAAGCAATGTTGATAAAATTATCTGATATTAAAGCTTTAGAAAGCTGAGCTGTACATGAAGATGTAACATTGCTGAAAAGACAGAAGTTCGGAATTAATCTCTAAAGTCACAGAGATCAGATCTTAATTATAAAGCTTAATACACAAGAGGTTCAGCTTGGTTTTTCCCTCTAAAGCAGCTGTACTGGATAGATGCCATACTTCCTGGTATAAATCATCATATTCTGTAATGGGGGGTTTTGAACAAAGACAAATACACGACCAGTCACTTTGTTGACCTCCAATAAAAAAGGGCTTCTCACATACTTCAGATTAATTGGAGCGTTTTCAAGCCCACGATCGAGTGCATTGCTGATAAAGTACTGGCTAATTATACTGAGTGGCCCAACCT
>JAOVVB010000008.1:14509535-14529944 GCA_028570985.1 Heterobranchus longifilis
GTTGCCTCAAGACAGAAGTGTGGCAGAGACAAAGAACTGGAGACAAGGCTGGAGTAGGATCCAATCAGACTGAGTTTTGCTTGTCAGGCGAAAAAAAACATAAAGAGAATGGAGACTGTCTGGCTTTAGTTGCGGTCATGCTCGGCAGTCCTCAGTGGAAATGAAGTGACAGACTGCCATGAATCATGACACCACCCGTACATTAACTTCATTACCTCAGTGAGGACTTAGCTCACGGCTTTGAATGCAACTTTTCAAGAGCCTGTGTGGGATTAAATGTCAGGCTAATGGCTATGCCCAGGGAGAACCTGATGATTTGTGCCTCCTGCCAAATGTCTGGCTGAAAATAAATAAATAAATACATAAATAAGTGGATAAAGAATAAAAACTAACATCCCATCTTCATCTATAATTAATCATTTTAATGGACTTAGAATCCCTGATATCTTCACTTCTGTCTAAGTAAGAGCCTTCAGATTGCTTGGCTGGAGCTTTGGTGGTCGTGAGCCAGAAAAGTGAACTGATACTTCTGGAAATCTATCAGTTTTAACTATATAGTTTTAACAAGGAGTGGAGATCAATAATGCTAATAATACTGAAAGGTAGCCATTTGCATTAAAGTCTAAATGATTGATAATCCCAGTGGATGGAAAAACATTGAAATTTACTCTTTTTTCAAGCTTTTCTTCTCTTGTTCTATGTGGGGAAAACCAGTCGACCATTTAACTTTACCTCTTCTGTTCACTCTTAGCACATCACACTGACAAGTCCATCTGCTTGTTAATTGACTATTGTGTTAAGAATAATACTTCTAAGAGATTTTATAGAAAGGAAATGCATGCATGTTAACTCGGGTTTTTAGATAAAGGCTTTTATTAAGGTTAAGAACTCAACTCGGCAACATACAGTATGTTTCAAAGATAAATAAATTGATCTGTAACTAATATGATGGACATATTATCCATTTTCAGACCTAGGTTAGATAATAACAAAGTCTTTTTAACAACACTGTAATATTATGAACATTGCTGTTATGCACATTTTAAAACAATGAGTTACCCTAAAGGTTTAATGCAACATTTAAAAAGAAGAAAATCTGTTAACATATACTGTGATGTGATTTTTTCTCCACAGTATCAGCGAGTCGCTTCAGCTTGCCATGTATTGTTCATACAAATGAAGAGGTGTTTATCCTACGCATTGCTGCGTGGTTAAGCAACGAATTTCAGTCTTCAGCACCTTTATATTGCGATCCATAAAATGGCCGATTCAGAGGATGCCTCTAAATGGCAGAGTAAGTGAAATGGAGCAGCAAAGCCTTTAGACGCTCGATTAAAGAGCTTTGTCACTGATTGAACACTGCTCAAGGTCGATGATAAAAAAAAAATATTGAAAGACAAATATACAGAGAACACAGTAACACTTACAGTATTTCAGCACTAAAAATATAGTGATTTGTTTTTATTATGGCATTAATTGCATGCAATTGCAAGGTCTGCACATTCATTTCCATTTAGCTTACATTGGCAATATTAATATCGTCTTTGAGCCAGTCGAATTACCGCTTCTTTACCCTTAATCTTTGTTGGTGTGCCTGGAGGCAGAGTCACAGTTCTGTTCTAGCTATGAAGTTTTCACCACTTCAGATGACGTGTATGTACCATCTTAGTCTTGCCTCTTGCATCTTTTCCATAATTAGTGCAACTCCAATTCACCTGGGAGATCTTGTTAGTCCAAGGCACCACCAAAGCATTTGCATTTCTATTACAGTAAATGCAGATGTAGGGCACCATCTGCAGGCCACTCTCTATGTATTCAGTCCTTTTAATGTTATGCCCCATGCCTTTGTCATTTATGCTGTAAGGGGTTGTGGCTGAACAGGTATGAGCACAGACACTTAGAGACAGAATTACAGCATGCTACTCACCAGCATAAAGCTCTGGCAGCCTTTTATAGCCAGGCCATGTCTGCAGAACGGTGAGGCAAAATGTCCTGGCAGCTGAGAAGAGTTCTGTATCCTGGCCCCTTCTGCCTTTACATTTTCTTTGATGATCTGGGAGCAGCAATATTGGTAGTGATTGGCTATAGCCTTGTCATCAATGGTGCATTGCATTATTGACATTGTGGCCATTGGTGATGTGACTAAGGTAAGAGATCACTATCACTGTGTCCATGAAGAGAACAAGTCTAGAAAAGCAATGTGGATTGTCTCGTTCTTTTGCTGGTGTTTTTTTTTTTTCAAACATAGTCAGGTGGCATGATTGGTGTCTGTTGTTCCACATTCTCTGACAAATCCACATTATTTCAAATGAATTGGACTGGACAATATTTGGAGCATTCGGCACATTGCCTTGGCCAATCTAAATGGGGACAGTAATGCTGGTTGTCCAAACTGGTGGGACTTGATTCGATTAATTTGATTGAAGAGGCCAGCAAGGATTACAGTGCCTTGGCAGCCAAAAAGCTTTTAAATATCAGCAAGGATGTCATCAGGCCCAGTTCCGTTTTTGTTCTTTATCTATGTGGTGTCTACCTTGGCTGAGATCAATGAGATAGGGCCAGGAATACGATTGCTTTGCAGATACTTGAGAAAAAATCAATATAATTATTCATATAATTAAGATTTTGGAGAGGTTGCTGCTGGCTCATCTAAGACCTCAGGTTAGCACCTTGCAGTTTGCCTACCCTCTCGGGTGGGTGTGAATGATACCATCATTAATCTTCTTCAACAAACTCTATCTCACCTGGATAAAGCAGGCAGCAATGTGAGAACCATGTTTTTTCATTTCTTTAGTGCCCTAAACACAATTCAACACTGCACCAGTAAAAGAGATGCTTGAGAAGATGTCTGTCGACACTACAACAGCTAACTAAATCACTAATAGTACTAAGTATCTAATGGACAGTCCACAGTTTGTAATGCTGCGGGAATGTATGTCAGAAAAGAGGTGTGTTAATGGTGGTCAGGAAAAAGAGTACAGAGACCTAGTGGACAGTTTTTTGAATTGGTGTGAGAGGAACCACCTCATCCTGAATGTGACCAAGACCAAGGAGATGGTGGTAGACCTTGGGAGGATCAAGTCTACACCAAAAAAAAAATCAGGGTGAGGACATTTAGGTTGTGGAGAAATAAAGATATCTTGGAGTTCACAATGACAACAGATTGGACTGGAAATGCAACACAGATGCTGTCTACAGAAAAGGAGAGAGCAGACTTTACTTCTTGAGGAAACTCAGGTCAGGTAATGTTGGCAGAAAAATGTTACAGATCTTTTATCAGTCTGTTTTGGCAAGTGCATGATTCTTTGCTTCCATCTGCTAGGGTAGCACCATCAAAAGCAGTGCCTTTAAGACACTCAATAATCTCACCAAAAAAGCAAGCTCAATACTGGGCACTCCTCTGCCATGTTTGGAGCTGGTAGTTGAGAGGAGGACACTTTCAGTAAGCAAATGCTTCAGCTCTGCTGTGACAAAGAATGCTACAGGAAGTCATTTCTGCCCACTGCAAATAGACTTCACAATAATTCTGTTCTATGTCAAGAGAGCGATCTCCTTCTCTGACATCACAATAAATAAACTCATACACACTCTATTCGTATTGCATTATATGGTCACATCCTTCATTCAATTTCACCCTCTCAAATTTGTCACGTGTTGAGCCTTGCATCTTGGGAGCTGTCCCTGATCTTCTTTGCTAATTTCTGTGGCCTTTCTCCAAGATTAAGTTGGATTATCAGATGAACTTATCAGATGGGATGACCTTTATGTTTGTCACTAACTTCAGATCACATCGATGGATAAGCCAATATTTAATTTGAGTTGTTTGGCCACCATTATCACAGGTGATTAGGTGTATCTGTTTCTTCTTTAAGAAAGTGGTTGTCCTGGCAAGGTCTTGTGCCACTGTGCAGTCCAAAATGCAACACATCTTCATTGAGGGCTTGGAAATCTTGGACCTGATCATATCCATTTCTGTCCAGACTGACATGCCCATTAAGGACTCTGACTTGACTAAGCATGACCAAATTGCTTTGGGGGCATAACAGGAGATTTCATCAACCACCTTCACAGATCAGCGACCTCCTTCTATGACATGAGATGATCAGAAATGCGATTGTCTTATAGAAAGTGATCCTGCAACATATCGCTGACCACCATGTATAGACCATATTGATTTGTCTGCAATGTCACCGACCTTCATTTCTTTCAACTTTTTTTCTTGGATACATGCAATTTCAATGTGGTGGGACTAATTACATCTGCCAATTCACGACTCCTTCGTTTATATTTACATTACATTACACTTCTTTAGGTCATTGTATTGATGTTGATGAGACAAAGGCGAAGTTGGACTTCTAGGTGTTATTAGCCTACTTTGTCCACTATCGGGTAACCTTACCAATTTTAATACTGATCGGACGATGATGTGGTGTGTCATCTGTGGGGGACACCCTATCTTGCCCTTCTTGAGATGAAATAGCCATAGATGCAACTGGTTTAAACCCCTTCGATTGACATGCTGCTCCAGGACCGACTGACACTGAAGGATCTTAACTGCTAGCTGAAATCCAGATGGTACTGCAAGAACATGGTGATAGGATTTTGCCAGCCAAGAGTATGCACACAATGCTGATGGTTAACAAAAATATGGTTCTGACCTCCACCGAGAGTTATATCTTTATCATAGTATGAGTTGTACTAATTAATCCTGTTGTGTTATTTTTTATATTTACTCAGTGTTGCACTAATTTATAGATTTCTCTTGTTCATGGACAAAAGTGTCCTCAAGGTCAGTCAGCGTTATCTCTAATGAAAGAATGTGCTTTGTAGTGTATGGAACTTATAGAGCCTGGCTATGGAGCCTGGGTTGCTTTGGATGCTGATGCTACAGATAATAATGTTTGAGCTAGTGTTGGCTAGTGTTTGAGCAGAATACATTATCCGCTTTTTGAGGTCTACTGTAAAACCCGGGTCTAGATGGAGAACATGCGAGATCACAGTCATTTTATTAATTTCTGACTCAAAATAAAATAGATGTGTAAATATAGATGTTATTTATATTCAGCAAACAAAATCTTGAAATGTCGCCACAATTAGAATAAAATCTTTAAAAGCAATTTCCATAGATTTTGAAATTTTTTTTTGTAAAACTGACTTTTGAAGAGCTCAGCAGTGTTGATTGGCCTGTGATTGCACATGGAGTTACAAGCTGCTCTGGCATCACAGCCACATCATCAGCGTGCTGAAAGAACACAGCACAGCATCCTGAAACAGAGGCAGGATAGGAAGAAGAGAAATCACAAGAACATTTTTTTTTTCAATAACAGCATGACACAAAGTGTTTGTTTTTTCTTTGTTTATTTCAAGTAAAAAGTCAGAAGCAAGTCAGGGATTCAGATATGCACACAAGCCTGCTCTCTCTCTCTCTCTCTGTTCAAAAGAATCCCTCGTTACTTGCTTGGCACAGCTTCATTTTCATTTTTTATTGAATGTCAAAGTGCATGGAAGTAAAAGTAATTCAGCTGACACAACAAACAGACTAATCTTTTTTGCAGGAGCAATTTCAATTTGTTCTGGCATTTCAGAAATGTATGAACATGAGTGTGAAAGGCTGAACAGTATTATGTTTGCCCACAATGTGTGATGCAGTAAGCTTACAGTAAGGCCTGAACAAATCGCATAAAATGGCAAGGAGGGGATATTTATTTTCACCTGTAGGAGTAAAGGAGAGGAAAAAGGGCAAAAGAGAGGGAAAGTGATGAAGGAGTATAGGATCGGTGGGCTAATCTAAGAGGGTTAAGTGAGCTTCTCTGTCAGAAAAGAGTGCTTTTAAACCTCCTCCATTCACACATGCTTGAGTTTGATCTCACCTCATGTAGCTGATGCATGGCTGTTAGGCAGCTAGAAAAGTCTGACTCAGATCTATGAGTATTAGTGAGTGTATGAAATAGGTGGTGGTGGTGATTATAACTGATGGAGGATGATGGAGAATAACAGATGAGGATAGATGATGATGAATAATGGGAGGTGATTAAGCATGATGGAGGACAGTGGATGCTGTATTATAATACATAATGGAGCATAATGGATGTGATGATGATGATGATGATGATGATGGTGATGGTAAAATCTATGCATGATTATGGAGGATGATGGAGGTTATTGGAGGATGATGGACAGTAATGGATGATGATGGAAGAGGATGGATAATGAAGGAGAAATGATGAAAGAGAGTATTAAAGAAAAGAATGAATGACCATAAATGATAGGAAATGTTGGCGAAGGGTGTAGGATGATGGAGGACAATATTGACCGATGAAGGTTAATGGATGATAATGGAAAATGATAAATGATGGAAGATAAATAAAGGAGATTAAATGATGGAGAATGATGGAGCTAATGGATAGTGATAAATGATCATGGCTGATGGGAGATATTGAAGAAGGATGTAAGAAGATGGAGTAGGATGGATGATAAAAATTATGGAGTATGATTGAAGATGGAGAGATGATAATAAAGGGTTAATGGTTGATGATAAATCATTAATGATGAGAAATGGATGGATGATGATGATGATGATGATAGAGGACAAAGAATAATGAAGAAAGTTGTAAGATCATGAATGATCATGGATGATTGATGATGATTATAGATGATTGAGGATTATGGATGATGAAGTAAGTTAATGAATAATGAACGATAAGAGAATGATGAAAGTGAAAAATGAAAATAATGAAAGAGGATGGATGGATTAATAAAGGACAACATATGATGGTGAGTTAGGATGGAGGATAATAAGTGGCAATAGAGAATGGAGAAGGATGGATGATGATGATGGTGATGATGAGGATGATGATGATGATGATGATGAAATTAAGCAAAACTCATGAGGCTGCATATTTAACATGATTCAGCACAGAGCTTAAGTTATTTATGATATTATTACCCAGCAGATCTACCAAAGTGGAAAGTTCCACGGTGTTCCACATACAGGACCCACATTAATGGTATGTGAAATACATATACATTTTTTAGATGTGTATGTAAGTCCTAAGCCTTAGGGAAAAATATTATTATTATTATTATTATCATATATTTTTTAAACCCATGTTCTAATATGTTCGTGGGGGGGGAGGGGACTCAAACCTGTTCCACAGCGCAGCTTGGTGGCTGATAAAAAGACGTTACTGGCAAGGAGGGATTGTTCTATTTGTGGAACAAGATTAGGCAGTGTAGTGGAGATGATGAACTCTGTCATGCGCTGGTGGCTCCATCATAAAAGCTGACGGGAAACCAGAGCACTCAGGTGAGAGGAACAAATGGCTTGTACCTGAGCCATGAATATTGATGCTACTAGAGTGTTACTCCGAATTCAACGCTGTAATTTACTAAACAGCGCATTAGCTGAGGAAACTAGATCACAGATACTAAACTATGAAGAATTTAAAGCCAGGTGATTTCCGCAGCACGAGACTGTAATCGGAGATCATTAGTGCCTCAGCCATCGTCTCTCTTCTCGCAGATCTCGCATGCTTTTGCTGCTAAATTGTTTTTGCAGCATTAAGTTTAAAATGATTTTTTTTTTTGTTTATTGCAATTCTGCATCCAGTAAAGGACCTATAGTTTTCCTCTCCCTAGTGTTGGAGCTGCATTCATCCATGTAGATGAGCTTTGGGATGAAGTGCATGTAATAAAAACGGATGACCATTCGACATTTATAGCGTGTGCTCTCTGCAAAAAAAAAAAACATTATTTATAAACAGACATAAATGATAGAATCACTTTTTTTCTCTCTTTTTTCTTTGCGTTGTACAACTGGATATTAATGAAAGGTGGTCATTTTTTTCCTATGCTCAAATTTGGCAGGAGTAGCAAGAGTCCTAGTCCATGTAATGTTTTTAAATTAATATCATTCAGCAGAAAACCAGACCCTGTCACGGATTGGGAATCACAGACTGATGTAAACCTGGTGCTACTGTACTAGTAGTTCATGTCTGGTGTTAGTACTGGTTCAGAGCCGGTTCAGTAATGAACCTCATAAGAACTGCTTCGGTTTTCCACGGGCTAGAGAGCCACATCATTACATCACTGGTTGTCTGTGAACATCTCTACTTTTCCAGCAATGCTAGAAGCAAAAACATAAATAAATAAAAAATGGGCAACAACAGCAATGGCAAACTTCAATATGGCTTTGCGAGCAGTTCTCACAAAATAGTATGATCAACAACACAGTTACCATGCCAAAGTTTTGAGCAGCTTCTAATCTTACACAGTACTTTGATTACAATTTCTTTTTTTATTATTTAACTTTATTACTTTACTTTACAAATTAGTTTTTCTTGTTACCAAGTGAAACCAGGAAAACAATAATAAGCAAGTAAATGTGGTTTTCTGAACCCATTAAGGAGTGTGTGGGCATTGGTTTAAATGGAAAAAAAAAGCAATGTTTAACATTGAATCAAAGTGTTTTTCAGCAGCTATAAAGATGTTGGAGTAACAAATGGTTGATGTTGAGGAAGAAGTTCGACTGATACTGAATCGTCTTAATATTGGTTGCAAATCCAGCATAAATGGTCTGCTAACACCATCTAACCCCAAGCCCATGGATCACTCGCCCAGTAAAAACTCAGCCAGGATTTCCTTTTATTTTCATTCATTTATTTTTCAAATAAGCCTAATATTTAGTTATTTGCAATAATATTCAGAGCTGGATTTTTACAGCTTTCTACCTCCACACGTTCCTCAAAAAAAAATCATGCTGGACGTGACAGAGGTAAAGAGCTGCACACTTTTAAACTCATCTATAATGCAAAGTCATTCAGTGCAAGGAATATTGCTTTGGTTTCTAATTGTCACTTATGTTACACACGTTACTGAGATATGATATAAAGTTCAAATATTAGATAGAACATGGAATAATGGAATAATTTATTAATTTGAAAAATATGATATTTATCTAAAACTTTAAGGCTTGTAAAGTTCTAGCCTTTTTAATGCTTTTATTTGCTGTTTGTTTGTTTTTTTGCAGCATGATCTGCTTCTACCTCTGATTCGACTTTTAAGACTCAATAATTATAAATAAGCTCAGGGAAACCCACAAAAACAGGTCACTCTGGAAAGTAAAGGAGAGCTGGAATGTCAGGAAGGACAGACTCTGGAGCAGGTCAGGTAACGTCCACTGTCTGCTTTTACTTCACTCAGACGGGTGTGTGAGTTCGAGTCGTATATATACAGTACAGCACTCAGCATTCAGATTAATGGTGATGTCGTCTGTTGCATTATAGACGTACTGAATCACAACTGGTTTTTAAGCAATGTGATTTTAACTTAATAGCTTTTTAACTTTATACCACTTTATTAGCATTTTACGATATGATATCATTATTTTATTTTACATTATTATGTATGATGTTTCCACTAGTAACTCGTGACATACTGTACTATAGAAGGCCAGTGTTCTTTTTTCTTTTTTTATTTCATTCATAAGGATAAAAAACACAGAAAAGAAACTTTAAGAGGAGATGAAAAAAGAGATCTTTTTGGAGTCTTCCTGCACAATACAGTGACTGATGAAGTCTGAGCACTTCAGCATCCAACAGATGAAAAGCAAAATAATAAATAAATTACAGTCTGCTGAATCATTTAGTCTGAAATTACAGATACAGCAGGTGAGCTTGAGGAAAAATGGTAAGTTAACACACAATGAGTGTGTCGGTGTCCACAGTTATGGGATGTGGGAAGGAGCTGGTTTCAGAGAGTGTGAGTGGGTGCTGTGGTGTGATGGATGTGCTTGGACATAATGATCATATGAATGCATAAAGCTTGATTGCGACTCTGTACTGACAATATATTCCTTTAAATGCACAAATCAGATTAGTGGTCAATAGACAGCTCGTCATTATGCTTGATTTGGTGAAGTCTGCTCTAAGGTGTGTAACTTTTTGTTCAGTGAAAACTGTAAAGTTCAATGGATTTAACACTTTGATGTGATATCTTATAACCCAGAACACAGTCATGATTGAATGCATAAAGCCTAATGGCTTACCTGATGACACGAGAGCTGAAAATACCAGAAAAAAATATTTGAAAAGAAGCAATAGCATTTCCTTTCTTTAATTGATCTCTATAACTCGTTTGTCTATAACTCTTGGGAAAAGTGTTTCATGGCTCCACATGTAAATGAACTACATTTCAGCTTACACAATATTTTATGGCTTTAAATGCTTTAAAAGATAATACTATGAGGTTTATATATTAAGTTTAAAGCTTAATTATTATTACAGTAAAATAATAACTAAATTGTCATTACAGCATTAAGAAAAGAAATTTATGACAAGCCGTGAGTTCTAGGGTGTAATGTGGGCCGTTTAATACTGTACGAGGACGCTGGAGAAATGGGCCGTGTCTTTATACTGATGTCGGCAAGGGGTAAAGGGGCACGGCTCAAAGCAAACCGAGCGCGAGCTGGGAAATAAAACTTTATTGGGGTCGATGACGCTCGAGAGCTCCAACCGGTCGTCATGCTTGCAAATGAGTTTTATAAACGCACCGGCATAATATTAGCAAATAGCCGTTTAGTCTGTGGCAGAATTAATGATTATTTTACTTCCCTGAGAGAGGGAGTCAAACAAGCTTCGTGTAGGAAAAGCAAATTATTGTCCAGACGTTTCAAGTTTTCTAATTTGTCAGGCTTTTGTTATTTTTATTCACTCCTAATGGAATAATGTAAAAGCAGAGCAGAGAGCTCAGTGTTGTCTCTCTGTCACGCCTTTTATACTCACACAGACGACATGTCACACACAGTTGTGTCTCACAGCAGCAGTTACAGTAGATGTGATACACCGGAGCTTTGATCATTCTCACCCCTAGATCTCTACTGCGGCATGATTCTGGTCTGATCTCAATTGTAACAGAGTTTCTGTTTGAGGTTTTAAGAAAATTATTCCAAAGAAAAGCTAACCAGGAAGTCAAGAAGCCTTCCTCAGCCCGGAGTTCAGCACGATGTCGTGTCTGCGTGGCCAGCATGCCGTCCCAGTGATCCATTTCTGGAGGTGTCAAAAGGGCAAACTGGCTGTGCTCGCTGGGTGTGAGGGGCATGCTTGGTCTCCCCTGGGCATCACAGTAACACCAGAGCAATTGCCTGCATCTGTGAGCTCATGTGTTCACTATATGGCTGGTAGCACTTTACTCTGAGTGTGTGATGCTGCCTTGTGCATGTGCATCGGTTGGAAAAGGCACAGAGGTCGGATTCCTGTGACTTAAAGGAAGAAGATGTTTGCTAGCTTTCCTGATTCCCTGAATGGAAATCTGTATACAAGTTTGAAGTCATTGTTCTGATTATATTGAATATCGCCAGGGTTTTAATTAGAAGACAAACTGTAATACAAAGGACATATTTTACATGTCTATGAGCACAAAATCGTGTTTCTCGATGCCAGCACCAACAGGCAGCCTGCTATTGCCATTTATATTCTACATTACAGAAAAAAACAGTCTGGGCTGATGAATTTGGCGAGTGTGTGCTGTAAATATCTGATGGGCTGAAGCTTGGCAGAGGAGATGGAAGCATGAGAGTCCAAGTACGAGCTCTAACATCGCAAATGTTTAAATCTATACAAATATATAACACTTTGTTATGCTGAAGTGTTATTGAATGAAATAAAAATTCTCATCCGTCGGCAATTAAACGAGACAAAGCGTCCATTTACATTGCACGGTCATTTTTTATTTCTTTTTTTTCCCTCAAAGTCTTACCATTTGGCAAAAAAACTGCATCTTTCTGAAGGCAAATATAACAAACACATACAGAAGGAAAATGAAGTCTAATTGAAATGGCCAAACACCTCAAAACTGCCAGGCCTTTATTTCCATAAACGCTAGTGTATGGCTGTACTTCTGCAGATCTCAATAGGACTTTAAATAGAAGTGTAATGTAGCTGCATGGTTAAAGGAGATGGGAATGTTGAAGGAGTGTTGGAGTCTCCCTCGTATTCCAGAAAGGTAGAGTGTGCAATAAGGAAGTCTACTAAATGAATATATTGCATATTATTATTACTATATCATCACATGATGAACAGCGATCAAACCTTTCTGCAGCAGTTGCATTTCTTTATTATTTTAAATGATTAACACCAACATCCTGATTGCATTACATACAAAAAGATTGAAATAAAAAATAATAAAAAATTATTGTTCATTAATATTATGATCTGATGAGTAGGCGTGTTAGTGGGCAGCTGGCGAACAAACAATCAGTGTGGTTTATGAGGGAGAAGTGTTCAATGTGTCTATAACACTCAAAAAGAATCAATACTTCACTATGTGGGTTTGTGCAGCTAAAAAACCAACACAGTCAATTAATGAAACAAACCGCTGTGGTTTTTTTTTTTACAGCTCAAACACTGAATATATTATTAACATGGTTAAAACCTGTTGCAGTATTAAACCTCTGTGTATCTGGAAATGAAAATTAGGCATCACAGGTTCATAGTTTGTTCCCTAATCCATGACGGTTTCTAATGTGGTGTAGTAATGTTCTGTTTTAAGGAGAGATGGGGAAAATCAATTAGGTTACATATTGCGTGGCAAAATTATCTTAAAGCATTGTTTGCATTAGAGGTGGAAAGATGTTACAGTTTATCTACAATCCTACTGGTGTAAAGCTTACTACACATTTCACACAGTGACGGGCAGCACAGCATTTTTAAACTAAGTTTGTTTTGGATCGTAACTAAATCTTTTAAAAGCAGTATTGCACAATAGTGATGTTTATAATATCGTGATATTTATAGCATAATAATACAAATTATATCGTCACCTGGGTATCGTGATATTATTGTATCGGCTGGTCCCTGGTGTTCTCTAGTCGTTATTAGTGTATAAGTGGCATAATGTAAGTAATAACAGAAACTTCACATTGACGCTCCACAACATGTAATGTTTATTATGCCAATACATTTATTTTCCCATTACTGCATGCTCCAGAGTGTTTTATTTCTTGTTTAAGTTGCAATATGCATGATGTTATGATCATTAAGTGCCACTGATTCTGCTGTTAATGTGCTGTTAGTATACACAGGTTCAGGTTATATTAGTGCACTCCTGATATAAAAGGGTAAAAATGTTATAAAGTGATTATTTTGTACAAATAAAAAGGTGCTGCATGTGTCAACTTCTAAGATTTTGATTCCAGACGTCTGAAAAAAATGTAAAGTTTTGATACCAGTGCAGAGACCTGTAATAAAAATAATAATAAAAAAAAACCTTAAAAGAGAATAAATACCATTTAATATTAGGTTACTGATTTCAACAATCATGTTTTTTGTTTCTTTGTCTGTTTGGTGTTGCATGCATGTAGTATTGATATTTCCAATTAAATTAAGTTATTTGATCAATGCAATTTATTTATTTTAATACAGGTACTGTATGAGAGTAAAAACTCTGCATGTTTCCCAGCATTTCACTAGTGCTTGGACACAGTCAAAGTAGGAAATTTTTTACGTAGTACGCTGGAGATGTGATTCAACTGACTGCCTGCATCATGTCTAAAACACCGGCCTCCCAGGAGCTCCTTTAGTAATTTGCAATAACTCCCAGTCAATTTCCTGTAATGCACGAGTGGTGCTGGTGAATGATTGTGTGTACAGATCCCACGGGCGGATGCGTGAATCCGGCAAGTTGGCAAAAAGTTAAATGTCAGCCTCTTTTGCTCATTCATTCACCAGAAATTTAATCACAAGTCCCCGTTTGACATGAACACCATTTATCAGGTGATTAAATTAAATTATTCAACTGTCTTCGTCTGCCTACTTCAAGTTCAAGCAAACGAACAATAATATGTCTCTCAGTGTACTGTACTCACTTTTAATTCCATGTGTACTGTACATGTACTGCTCATTTAGAGAATGCTACACTGGATGTAACTAGCTTTTTGAATGGTTTTCTGGCCTCGGTTTGCTTTTTCACTGAGATCAAAATCCTTACAAGCAAAGCAGAACCAAGTCATAATGACCAAATGTGGACTTTTAGCAGCGATGTGTCCTTCAACTACAAGAACTGAATTAGAGACATGAAAGCTTTCAGCTGTTCTTTCATCATCTGAAAGTAAAACCTATTGAACTCTATCAGGGACGAAAAAAATGAAAAGACTTGTACAGAATGCTCACTAATACACACTCATTCACACACACATTTTAGTAAAGCAAAGTTTGTTAGATTTGCATTTGAATTTGCGAAATGTCCTTTCATCAGACCTTAAATATAGATAAATGTTTAGTGATGTGTTCATGAAAACCTTATTCAGTTCCATGTCTGTGCAGCTTTCAACCCACACATGTGCAAAAGAAAGGAGAAAACTCGCTTTGCATAAGTATTCACCCCTTGATGTTTTCCAGATTTTCTAGTGTTACAGCATCAAATTGAAATGAACTCAATAGGGTTTATACTGTATGTCACAACTCTACACAAAGTATCCCATAATACTAAAGTGGGGTGTGTTGAGCTGTGGGGGTGGGGTGGGGGGTGGTTAGGTGCTTCATCAAAACAGTGTGCAGAATTATTTGCAAATCTAAAATGTACACTGCTACATAACAATACCATTAGGAGTCACATAACTGTTGAACGTGGTTCACCTGTGTGCAATTAAAGTCATATGAGTCACCAATAATAATAAACACACCTGCTCCTGGAAGAACCCTGAGGTTTCCACAACCAGCATCTTCAAGACCAAGATGCTCTCAAAACAAATCCAGGATGAAACTCTGGAACAGTACCACTTGAGGTTGCACTAGAACACATTCAGGAGTTTTGCAGCAACTTTTCCATGTAAATATTTTTTTTTAAACCATGTTCATTTTTGAACTCTAATTCAGTAAAACTCCCTTCCAGTTTCAGCCTATGAAGTGAGGGGGAAGGATATTTTTGCAAGTGATTGTAGTCATTTTGGGGTACGATACAATCTATATGTTGATGCTCTTTGCTCTAAAGTGATGGGGGTAGCATGCTATATCTCCTGGACTGTGTGATTTCCATTTTTTTTATTTGTAATTTGGTATTTTTATTTGCAGTGAACACTTGAGCAACAAAGTATTTGACCTGTCCACCAAGGAGGAATCTCGACATCACATTTCCCACCTGTTCCTCTATCATGACACTTCCCATCTCTGGGCTGTGCTCGCACTAGCCTGAGAGCCATTCTCAATCCCCTGAGATCACTCTTGCTCATTCCCACTTCCACTGCACCCTTGAACCTTCCACTGTCTTCCTTAAGAGAATCTTACAAATTGATAAGATAAAACCAGGATAACACCTCTGGACCTATAACTATCCGTCTATCCTACATGCTTTGTCCCGGGAGGCTGGAGGCCAATTTCATGGCATCTGACAGCTTCATATCTCTCCCTTGCTACACTCACCTGTCAGGTCCAGCTTTCTCCCTCAACACAGAGCCCATTACACTCCAACACACTCGCTCCCTGCCCCGTCTCATTACCACATGACCTGAGAAATTATTTACTGCAGGCTGATACTGCAGGGTGATGGAGGGCATGGTGTGTACGCCTGAAAGACTGGAAACTAAGCAGTGTTAATTCTATTATTATACATTTGCATAATGCAGTTGGGTCTTTTATCCTGGCTTTTGGTGCCTTTTGCTAATTCTTTTGCCGTCTTCCTACACAATTCAAATTCCAATCTTCAGTAAGCATCAGGGTGACGGTGGATCCAGAGCTTATTTTAGGAATACAGTGTATGACGTAAAGATAAAGTAAATGAAAATGAATATCCTTTCACACGTTCTCCGTAAATGCTTACGTTCACACATTTTTGGACAACCTTATACTCTGGACAAGATAAAAGACAAAAGGGGAGTGCAGTGAGTCTGCTCCAGCAGAACAGGAAATCCTTTGACTTGTGGGATTTTAGGGTTAAATCTAATTATGCTGAAGATTAGCTGGGAATCCAGTCTACCATTTTTTTAAAACACCTGTGCACCAACGTTAATTTGGATCCTGGCACTGCCCAGCGGATTACTCTCTCCAGCTCTATTGTGAATAGAATCATACTTAAAAATCATGTCGGTTTTTGTTCTTTGTTAAGCCGCACCTGTTCAGGCTTTGTGTTCAGAATCTGCTTCTTGCCCAGACACTCTGCAGACACCCTTCAGACTCCATGTGCCAGGTAAAGTGAAAGTCTAGCGTGCCATGGGGTCGAAATGGCTCAGAGCAGCTGCTGCCATATGAGCTTGGACCGGAGGTTTTGGGAACTTTCACCTCAGAGACAGTTGAGTCCTGGCAGCGATGGAAAAGCTGGCATTACCTCAGCAGCTGGGGCCATGAATGTGTGGAATTACTGCCATTAGGTTGCTTAATTAACAGATTGCTCTCAGCGTGAGGGAAAAAGAAAAAAAGGACATACGCAGTCCTGCTTGGCTTTAACATATGAAGCTTGGCTTCATTTAAAAAAGTATTGAGCATTGAGCAGCTTCTCAGTGTCTTTTTATAAAAGCTTTAAAAGGGAATGTAATTACTTGCTTAGAAAGGAAGAACCAAAATGTAGCACTCATACAGGCTAAAATTTTAATCAACTCATGCTTACAATTATTCAAAAATGAAATAATCACAACTCACTGACTTTGTCCATTAGTCTTCCATTAGCATGATGGTCTACTGTACATTCAAACTCATTTTAAATCCTAAAGCTAGCTCGTTCAAATGTGTTCAGAGATAGACTCCACAAGGTCCTCCTTAAATTCATTTCCTTACCTCCCCATTCAGGGCAGTAAAGTCACCCGGGTTCAGACCATGACTCTGAAATGCCTAGAAAAAATGTGGGCTGTTTTTTTTTTTTTCTTTAATTACTAACATTTATTATTAACATTAAATTCTCATTACATAGTGAAACATGTTCATATTTAAGTCTCGTCCATAATTAAGTGCTAAGCAGGGCCTGGTCCTGTTTTTTTTCCCTCATGAATGTTTCCTATTTTTGTCCAACCTTGTCTTTCTCACAGCTTCGCCTCTATTAATTTCCCACTTACATTTCAGTAATGAACATTTAATGGCCAGTTCTTACCTAAAGGTCTGCTCAGTTACAATAATGACAGAGATTGCTTTATATTATGAACTGTTTCAACACACCAGGGATGCTACTTACATCAGAACCAGATTTCTGATTTCTCACCATTTACCTGACCTGATCATTTGAAATTGGCATTCTTGTTCCGTAAGTATATTTAGGGGATGTGTCTTTGCAGAGTGTTTCTTCAGTTTTAACATTCTATCTCAACATGGCACATTCAATGTTATTAGATTTTGTCATGACATACAGTACAGATGTGATTCCAGGATTAAAGACTTAACTACACAGTGATCACCAGAGTGCCACACAGCTTTCATTCATTTTCAAGCATTTTATTTAAACAAAAAGTAAAGCGTACTTCATTTGCAAACTTTACAGAGCTGTCCACCTGTGCAGGATGAACATCAGTGAGGTACATTTCAATCTTTAGTGAAAAGTGCACCAATCAATACTAAAGATGACATGAAGACCATTTGAGAACACCTTGCATACATGGTTCATAGAGGCAATCCACACTCCAGCTTATTTTGGGGCAGTTGGAGTTGACCAGAGAACCTGAAATAGACATTAAGGACAGTGATTCAAATTACCGATCAAACCAGGCATCCTGGAGCCATGAGACAGCAGGGCTACATGCTGTACCACCATGACAACCAAGCAGGGGTCTTCTTTCCCCATGCTGATCTTCCCCTAGAGTTTTTGAAATGCCTACAAGCCTACTTGTTTGCATTGGCTTCCTCTAAAGATTCTACCACCAGAGAGCCTAAAGCAGGCTTGGCATGGCTCAGCTGCATAGACACGATCAATTTGCACACAGAGTCATTAGACATGCTCACACAGGAATAAAGGTTTGCAGATCTAAATCCAGCCTGCAGGTTTGCAGGTCTAAATCCACAGATATAAGCACAGTAGCATATGGCACAGGAGATGCACTCGACTTCCTGTCAAAAAAGTGAAAGCAAGAAATGAGGTCCTAAAAATATCAGCCGAGAAGGACGGATGGGTGCACAGGTCTATCCCAACTCCCCCTGGATTTACATTAATGCTCTTGCAGATTCGCCTGCCTGAGTGACAGGAATCTCTCCCACTCAGCTCAGTTTTAATAAGGACACGGAGAGTGGAGCACAAATGGCACCATCCTGTCAGTCAGGTCTCAGTGCCACATGCCTTCCAGCTGATGTGTCATGTGGGAATTTTCAAAGCCATCACTGATGTGTAAAAGATATTTTTGTGTTTGAATTAGTGCTCATTATAGAGCCTTTTCTCGTTCTTAACCTCAGCATGTTTAGGAATAAATATTTAGTCAATGTTTAATCTAAACTTTATTAGAATTATTAGCATAATTTCGGAACAAAAAAAAAATCAAGCAACATGTTATAAAATGACAAACAGATCATTTGTACATGGCATGAGGATAAGCTTTAATAATTTTCACTCCTGCTGTGTTTACTTCCTGAGATTGATTTGCAGGGGACAAATTAATATGGTATGATATGGTAATAGTCTTGAGCTACAGTTCCTCTGGAGTTAGTTTTTGGTAAAATTTTGTGCTGGAATTCATCAGTCATTAGATATTGGCCCAAAGCTGTGCTGGAGCACATTAAGGGTCAAATCTTGGTATATACACTACCGTTCAAAAGTTTGGGGTCACTTGCAAATTTCTTTGTTTTTGTTTAGTGATTTATTTTCTATATTCTACAGCAGTACTGGGGATGTGACTGTATGTACATTACTGTGGTAAAGCTTAAGGTAAAGTTGTATTTTTTACTTAACATAATTCAAAATATATAGACAAAAAATGAAATCAAATCAATATTTAATGTGTATGCTCTTTGCCCTTATGAATGCGTACAGTCTCGTAGGGACTCTCACACAGTTTTTCATGTTGCTTTGTTTTTAGTTCATGCCACACTTCTTTCTGAGTACTCCTGTGGATTAAGGATGTCTCACTTCTGTCTCTCCATATAACATTTATGAGCAGAGAGTGAACCTGTATTTGTCAAGATATAAAGCCATCAGATACGGTTTCCCCTCAGTGGTTTGACATAACTGGGAAACAGAACTCTCTTGAGCAAATCACACAACTGCATTTCTGGAAAAATCAACATAATATAGTAGAGCAAAGGGAAATATTACTAAAGCGTGTGTTAATGTGTTAATCAAATCTTTATGTTTTAAAATCATAGTTATTTAAATAAAGACAAACCTTTCCCAAAATTGTGTGTAAAAATGATTCTGCCAACTTTTAACATCGGTGAGAAACTTCTGTGACACACTCACACTATGGCATGAAAGTTGAAGATCTTGCTATTAATGCTTTGCTATTAATAGTAATTATATTATTATTTTATTATTAATATTCTGTTTTTATTTTAATACCTTTTACATGTTTTGTGATTTACACCAATATTAGAATTACTAGTAAGTATCAGTTCAAGACACAACTTTTTTCTTGATTGATTGATTTTGTTTGTTTGTTTGTTTGTTTGTTTAATAAAATGAAAAATAAGGCTAGACTGACTTTAATAACCGGAGCAGTTCTTGATGTCAGGATCTTGCATCTTCCAGCTTTGCATGTGTCACTTAATTACTCCCTCCTTTCCTCCCTCGGACGCAGAGTGGCAGTAAAGTTCTACTCTTTAACTCTAAGTCTGTCTGATGTTGTGCTATAAAACACCTCCACGTATTTGGTACTGAACCCCTGAATGATCGGACACTAACGAGGCCACTGGTCTCATCTCCAAGCAGGTTGAACTGTAACGGTGGAGCACTGAATAAGGTTTTATAAAATAATGATGCATTATTACTGTTATCACCTTTAGGGATACTATGATTACATTTAGGGGTGCTTGATGTAGATGTGTAGATATATACAGGGTGGGTAAAACGTAACTAGGCATTAAAAATTGGTAATAAAGTCTATATTTCTAATACAAGTTTATTGAAACAAACGTTCGTTATTACATAGGAAAATGAATGCAAATCATAAAATTTCAACATACAGTACATGCGAGGCTTTGTCCTGTAGACCTCCTTCTTTGCGTAGCCCCACAGGAAAAAAATCACATGGAGCAAATATTTTTGTATAAAATTTTTGAGGATGTGAATCTTTGATAAAATTCATTATTCAACATCAGCACGAATAGAATAAACGTAGCTAAATTCCATAAAATGTATTAATCATTATTAAGAGTAAACAACGATCCAATAAACGATCCATCAATCATTTCAATAAAGAAAATAAAAAGAATAATACAAAAAAATGTAAATCACTTCAGTACCTGGCCCTAGAATAATATAACAAATATTCACAATGCAGTTTTATGTTTGTTG
>JAOVVB010000008.1:14545195-14557589 GCA_028570985.1 Heterobranchus longifilis
TATCAATTGCTTGAAAGACAGACATAGTAACTGTTTTTTGAGGTTATGTTTGAGTTTTTCTGACCTCTGCATAACTTGATGTGTTAATAGCCCTAATATTACTGATTTTCTCAGAAAAGAAGTAAGCAAACTCCTTGTAGTATAGTATGCTGGCATATGTTGTAGTGTAGTTCTAATAATGAGGATAAATTACTCACAATTATAGGTTACCCAAACAAAAAAAATGTGGTTCGGGAAGAACTTGGGTCAATGCTCAATATGGGGTTCATTGAAGTGTGCCACACCGTTTTATAGCAGCCCAGCCCAGGTCAAGTCTGATGGATTGCTCTGGTTCTGTATATACTATAAAAAGTCAGTGCAGTATCTAAATTTGATGCATGTCAAATGCTTAGTATTGATAAGCTGCTTGCTTTTTTTAGCTAAGAAATAGTTCCAGATTCTTTATATTCCAATATCCCATGAAAAAAAAATACTTCCATTTGGTTTGGTGAGGGATGCTGCATTTTTTCAGCTCCTCTGCCCACATGCCAGGCACAACACTGCTAACATGTTTTTTTTTTTTTTATCTCTATGTATTCATAAAATGGGAACTCTAGGATCTATTTAATAAATGCGTTCCAAGCTAAAAGAAATTGCCATGCATTGTTACAAATCCATCCATCCATCTAGAAACCTTTGTAGTCTAACTAGGGACATGGAGGCCAATCGTGACTCTTGTCTTATTCCCATTTTTACGACTGTGATAGAACTTCTGATCAACATTCACACACACTATGAGCAATTTGGGAATGCTACTTAACCTAATCTGCATGTCTTTGGACTGTGGGAGGAAACCGGAGTACCCGCAGGAAACCCACCAAGCATGGGGAGAACATGCAAACTCCATGCACACAGACATGAGGCCCTGAAGATGCAAGGTGACAATGCTAACCATTAAGCCACCATGTTGCCTTTGAGTTTTTCTATTATTTATTAAGAATGTTTACAGTGATATGGATGTCAGTACGGTTTGAAGAAATCAGATATAAAAGTGCTCATACAGTATTTTGCATGGAGGGATTATATCTTGAAATTACAAAACCATGATTGCTTTACACATACACTAATAGCACATAGAAAAGGGAATGGCATGCATGTCCAAGACCCCGTAATCACTTAACAATAAAAAAGCCTCTCACATACCTATGAAATGTTAATTGGAATTTGTTTAAGCCTCTGACAGAAAGCATTTGTGCATTAACTTGCTAATTACATAAAATGGCTTAACCTTGAGCCATGGTTTTAACAATGATGTTGCTCTGCTGCTAAACACCAAGCGATTACCTGCTTGCACATTTTTGCTGAAGTGTATTCCATGCACTGTTTCACTGGCTTTTCTGTAAGCTCTTTATACAAAAGAACTCTAATGCACAGAACACTGCATTAAGCACCTTCTGAGAGATCCTCGAGCAGGCTGAGGTCTGAATAACCGCTTTAAATTAATTGCATATTACCCAAAGTATGGAATCAATTTCCTTCTTTGTTTTTTTTTTATATAATTAAAAGTTAGAAGTTTAAATACATACACATCATGCATGCTTTTTCATGTAGATGTTAATCATTTTTAGGCAAATTTCAGCAAAACTATATTGGCATACAGTATATTGGCATAACTATGACTATAAAAAAAGTATATATATATCACTTCAGTTTGCCTTTGCTTTGGGATTTGCTTTTCATCCAATGTTCTTGTACCACAGGTTCCTCTCTACTTAACTCACAAATCTTCTTTCATTTTGTGAAGCTAATGGGAATTCTAATTCCCAGTCATTAAAAGTAATTAAAATTGTAACACTGCTAGCAGATTTTTTTTTATTTCTATATATTCATGAATTGTGATAATTAAATAGTATGTACTTATAAACACTATTTAAGTAGCACAATGCATGGCAATATCTTTCAGCTGGAAACATACTTATTAGAATACATACCAGAAACCCTGGATAGAAACCCTGGGTTTACAGTGCACTCTGGGTAATAATCTGGTTCACTACAATCCAAGTTCTCATCTAATTTGTCTAATGAGGGAAATTATATCTTTGGAACTTTTTTTCTTTTTTAATGTCTGTAGAACTCTAAAGTCTAGAGAACTGAAAAAAATCTTATGGATTTACACTATGTAAATTTAAAAATACTGTCTGAAAATGCAATCAATGTTTAGATAAGTAAGGAATAAAATATGAGAATAAACCACTTCATGCTATTACAGGAAAATAATCAATTATCTGGAGTGTAAAAAGTTACCACCTTGAAGTTTATAACCCTGTGATCTGCAGCTGTACAATATCTCCTGACCAATAATTTTTTATAAATATAATATAATATACAGAACCAACATGAGGTCACTGGTACATTATTATTTGCTGAAATTAAATATTTGTCTAGAAAGAACAAGTAACATAAAATGCATGATTTAATGAAACAAAGCAGCTCTAAATGCCAGCTTCGCCTTCAAACCGTGGAAGCCTGATTATTGTCCTCCCACATGCTCTTGCTTGGAAGAATTCCCAGTTTCTGATGACTCTTTGTTTCTCCGCATGTTACAGTCTCTGCTCCGCCCCGACAGCGAGACGTCGCCTCCAATCATCTGGGCTTTTCTACCTCTCTCAGCACATGCCTCTTTTATCAGTGACAGCTCGATCCTGCCTGAATGCAGCCCACCACACCTCCTCTGCCCCGAAAACAAGAAGATGAGAAAGCACAGCAAAGTTTATTCGTGGCTCAGAACTGAGTTTCCCAAGGGAAAGAAAGCAAAAGACAAACTATGGCCTTTATGATTCATAAACCTGATTGTGTAAACAGTAATTATATAGAGGTAATGTAATATCCAGGCCAGGTGTGTGGTGGCATATACGACGCTGCATGCTCATCAGAAGTGTGTGTAATAAGGTCCTTCAGGGGATGCTTTTGGCATCTCTTTTAGTGGATCATTCCATCACTTCTGACAGGTGCACTGTACCTCACTGCCAACGCACCACCCTGAATCTAAACCGTATCTACACAAGAACATAAACACACCACAGCTTTCCCTCAGTGTATCTGTGGTGTGTGTGCATGCAGAAAGAACATATTTTGCTAGGTTTAACAGTGAAGTCTTAAAACAACAGCTAATTGATATTAGAGAAGTGTGAAATTAGATAAATGCTATTTATACCTCAGTCAGTACATAAGTGTATTGTTTTTTTTTGTCTTATTAACCACAGGCTAGTGAGGAAAAAGCTAAGAAATTATGAATAAGAACAGAAACTATGTAGTTTTGTGAATGTAAAATGCATGGAACTTTAAACTGATAAAGTGTTTGACTTGTCTTTGTAATCACTGATAAACAACTGTTTTATGAAATGAATAAAAAAATTATAATAATAAAAAAACAGTAACGCCGCTTCATCACATCACTGAGTCACTGATTCTTTTTCATGAAGTTTTATATTCTCTACATAATTCATAAGACCAATGCATATTTAATATACAGTACAAGATTTTATTCTTCTTATACAGAATCATTCATCTTGAAGGAACAGAGCATATAAAACACAATCACACACAATTTAATTAAAGGTAGCAGTTAAAAATACCAACTTCTTCTCTGAACCTTTATTGTTGCAGTCTTAAAGGGCAATGTCCATAAATGAGCTAAACCAAAGTTAACTTTATTACTTTTTATTTTTTACTTCCCTAATTTTATTTCTGCATGCTTTGTCTTATACGGTAGGAGTCAGAACCTGTGTCAGAACCAAACTTCCTGTCTTCGGCTCCATCATTACACTGCAGATTTTTAGTATGTTTAAACAAGTGGTGGCTTTGGGATTAATGGCAACCCTGAAAGATCCAGAATAGAATTCACGTAGAATCTAAAGAATTTGTGCATCATCATGTGTCTTCCAGCTTTTGGCAACTAATGTTCTTGTCTAAATAATTTCCATGCACTGAACCTTATTCTGGGTCTCAGGCAATTCAAACTCCTCCCTGTGTTACAGCTCAGCATGGTAAAGACATATACTTGGCTAAGAATTCATCTCCTCAGCCTTCATAGAGTCACATGGACTTCTTAAATTAGTGTATGACACGCAACCTTTCTGCACATCACCGCAGATGATCTGAAAGTCTGTATGTTCTCCATGCAGTGCTTTAAATGATGATTTAAATATGGTATTTGTCAAAAAAATCTGCAACATTTTTATGTCTCAGCCTGTAATTCTCTCTCTCTCTCTCTTTCTATACCCACTTAGGACACCTTTATGTCCTCAGGGATATTATAAACTCCTAATGAGCTAATGGTCTTAAATACACATGTGAGTATCACATCAGCACATCAGTAATAGATTTAAAGAGGCAGAGGACCTTTATCCATTAAATGTTCAACTTAAAATTCAATTCAAGTTTATTTTTAGCAAGCCCTAAAGTGACACCGGTGGTGAATGAGTCTGGATTTTATTGCACCTCTAATACAACCCTAATGATCAGATTGATCTTCTTTTGACTCATGAAAAGTGTACTCGAGTGGGTTGATATTTCTGTATCTCAGTGCAGCCTTCAGGAGGAACGTGGAGCGGTGCAGTGGTGGAGATCACAGCTACCGACTCGCCTCTTCCTGCTGCAGGATGTTGGAGTGTGTAGGAGGAAGAAGCTCAGCTTTGTTTATCCCAGAGCAGAGTAAAGTGAAGACTGCTTGACTTGCCTGTGCTTTCAAAATTTATTTCCTAGAAATGTGACATTTACAGAACTAAAACATTCACCATTTTCTACATTTTATCTTCATTTTTAGCTTTCTCTTTCTATAAAGATATCCAGCTGAGAGGAAACCAGGGGGCAGGCATTTGAGCAGCAGCATCCTCATGATGCATGTTGGTGTCTTCTCCCTTGTGGGATGAGGCTTGTCAGGAAGCATCACTGTGACTCACCTCACACATATTAATACTGAAAGCATACACCAGCTATAGGATGGATGACATATTGCAAGTTAAATGTTTAATGATTGTGCAAATTATATTGAATTGTGGCCTGATAAAGTGGTTTCTTCTTCTCCTTAGCATTGTCTGCTGTTTGGATCTTTGAACACCAATTTATGTACATAATAAAGTGCGTTGTCTGGGTATAGCATAGGTTTTTCAGATCTTTTTTCAGAATAAAATTTTCAGATCTTCATCAATTGTGTCTTGTTAATGTTGCTTTGGCCTTCCATGAGGCCTTGAGGTAGTATGCAATGCTGATGAAAGCATTAAGAGCTGCTTATTGGACAAATAAACCAGTGGAGACCCCCTTTGTGCATCTTATCAGTGATGGCTGCAATGCCGAATTGCCCTCAGATCTTCTTGTTGGTAATGTGAAAAGTAGGAATATGCCCAGTGTCTTGGCCCATGGAGTGAAGGTATCATTCGTCAGTTTTTGATGCTGCCCAGCACTCTGTCTCATAAATGGTGATTGGTTGAGCCACAGTCTGACAGATCTCTGATTTCAGGGAAGTGGGTGTTTTCTTAACACAGAGAATGCCAGGGATCTTCTTCCACTGTAGCCAGGTCACACTGACTCTTGCCAATATCTCACCGTTGATACACCAGTCTATCCATAAGTTGGATCATAACTGAGCCTGCATCATGATTTGCTTCTAAACATTTAGTCGTCTTGACTATTGGTGTTCACATAGCGCATTTTTATCCAGTTGACAAGTACTTCAGCTACTCCATTATAATGGAGCATGTACTAGATGAGATGATGGAGATTTTTTATGAAAAGTATTTTGTTGATGATTACACAACCCTTAATGAAGCCACACCGGTTGATATTAATATGGACAATATTGCATAGTCTATGGTTGAAGACCTGTTCAAAAATGTTCATGGTGTGTGAGAGTTGGCATATAATTAAGTACAGTAGTTGATGCATTCTGCTGGATCAACCTTGTTCTTGAAGTTAGGCACTGCTTGTGGATGAGTTTTTGGGTATTTGGTTGGTGTTGAAGAAATCAGTCAGCCAGGGTAGTGGCTTTCTTTCAAAGAAAGAACATTTTCATCTGCTTGTGGGTTGTTCAGGCCTGTGGCTGTCTGGTTCTCAAAAATTTTAATGGAGTTGGTTGCCTCCTCATTTGTGATTCAGGGGAAAGGGACAAAGTTTTTCCATTTTCCATCCATTATTATTATTTACGCATACATAGTGCTTGATATCTCATGGTAGCAGTGAGGTCATGCTTCAGCACCAGGACAGAGTGGTTCTGGACTGACCGTGGCTTTTTAGTGATGGCATAGGTGATCAGGTGGCTTGAGTGCTTATAGAAAAATGTGTTGCAGACAACAAGGTAATTGTCAAGGAATTTGCAGCTGTAGTTGTGTGTGTCATATCCAAATCCATGGTAGTTGTACATGTCCTTGGCTTGCCTCTTGGATTGCGACCAGAAATCAGGAGCAGGTCTTCTTGTGGACATGATGCAACTTGGTCATGCAGTTCTTGCAAGAACTGTTATTTTACATCTTGTTTGCATCCAGGGCATATGCGGAATAAAACAGTAGTCGGCAGCTGCTGATATTGATGGTGGACATGAGGTGGTCAGAATAGCGATACATTTCAACTAGGCGGTTACATAGTTCAGTACTGACAAAAAAGATGATGCCTCACCGGGTTATTATATCATGGTAGAACAGTTTTTACATGTGTAACGGGTTTGACCCTTTGTTGCATCTCAGCTGTGATTAAGACAACATGGTTTAATTAATATGATTAATATGATGGAGCTCTGCTGCTGCAGTCAAGAATGAGAGTGCACCAGATACCTCAGGGGTGATGGACCTGTTTCTTTGGGTCATTTTAGAGGAGATAAATGCCTTCTTTGTCCTCACATGGTGTCCAGGGTCCCTGATAAATGATCTCTGCTGCATCCATTCTTCATAACAGGAGAGTGCTGACAACAAGGACACTAGGAAAGTCCAGGCTGTGCACTGGGGTACCTTTTTAACCCAAAAGTCATACAGAAAACCATAGTTTACTTCTCTGAATACTATTTCAGCTTCATTTTAATTGATTTGTATAATTTATCGTACTTACCCAGATATAAACACTCATATTCTTAACAGCCTCTTATTTGTCTCTCTCTTGAAATTAATAAGACAATAAAATGCACTGTTTCTTTTTTAAGGATTATGTTCAATGTCCCCAGTGACATAACACATAGAAATTATAATGCGTAGTCGAAATTAATGCGTAGACATTAAATTATTCCCAAAATAAGCCTGGTCTATTTAATCTATAATCCAGCCATATGCTTACAGCTCTCCTGATTTTGCTACAAGCTAAACTGATGACCGTCTCAGTCATTAACCCTTGTATAATCATTCCATATTGTGGGAGTAAGATCTATTAAACATGCTGCCGATCCAGATAGGGGTACAGATGGAGGATGGAAAGCTTGGGAGAGGCGACGCCTTTTAATCCTGACATCATTGTGTTTCAAATGCCTCGATTCAATTATACTTGCAGTGATGATGTTCTGTGAAGAAGTTATAGGAGCTGAGGTTTCTAAGTGCTTGATTTCTCTATGATTTTAAACCTGCACTCCTGGGGAGTTTATCGGAACAGGTGGACATCTTTATTGGATGCTGAGTTTACTAAGGAGCCTTTAAACCCTACACAGGCTGTTAAATATTTGAATCTAGAGAGCAACAAATTTCTAAATAATGAGCAGCCAATGAGGTTGAAGAGACAGCCTTGTTTAACTGTGCAGAGAGTGAGAAATTTACTCAAGGTTGCAATTTACTGTGCATGATTTTGTGTTTAGGAACTCCTCAGATGCCATCCTTTCCACCAGCTGCCTATTACCATCTGCTCTGTCTTCTGTTTTTATGAGGCGAAGGCTATAAGGGCTTCCATTAACAGAGGAAAGAGATATTGATCAGTGCCCATTATATTGCACCATAACGCTGAGCTTGAGTAAGTCCCAGAAACAAAAAGCTTCTCTGCTGTCTGTTTCATGACACTGTCTATCTCAGCTCAGCTCCACGTGCAAACGCAGACAGATTAGTTAATTCCTTCCTACCTGCTTTTCTATTACAAGCTCTCCTCTATATTTGCCATAAGATTAGTTTCAGTCTTGCTGCTCTCCATGTTGTGAGCCCTTGTCTGATATTTTAATCTCACACCTGCGTACAGTAAATCCCCAACATGGGCCATGTTCAGAGTTAATATGGAAATTGTACATTATTCGGATCTCAGCCATAACTTCAGATTTAAGCATGTCTTAATACTTTATGTGAGATTTATACACTCTGGGTAGAGTTTGCCAAAACAAAGGTCTGACTCTGAAATTAGAATGTAAGCACAGTTTACTCATACTGTATACCATTATATTATTATATTTTTTTCAAATGTCTCTTGATTCTTTGGTACACTGTATTATACTTGACAGTAAATGAATTCTAAAACTACAGTCTGCATATTCTAGTACTATTTTTTTCCACTTAAAGGCAGGTGCTTGTGTTTAAATCCAGTGATTAGCCAGATATGGGCAAAGTACAAAATGCTTTACTTGAGTAAAAGTAAGAGTAAAGAGTTTCTCTATGTGAAATATTACTCAAAAGAAAAACTTATCAATTTATATGTGTACTTGAGTAAAAGTACAAAACTACTTCTTCCCTTCTCTACTCAAATTTACTTAAGTAAAAAGTACTGAGCTTGTGTTAGATCACAGTAGCCTTTTTCAAAGTAAGAAAAGTACGGTGACTGTGTTATTTTTGTTGTTGTCTGCAACAAGGTCCGCTTCTGGTTTCAAACACTCACTCTCTCTCATTCATCTTCTATACCGATTTGTCCTGTATTCAGGGTCACTGGGACCTGGAGCCTATCCCAAAAGGCTTAGGGCACGAAGCAGACACACATACAGTACACTTATTCACACACTATGGGCAATTTGGGAACGCCAATTACCCTAACCTGCATATCTTTGGACTGTGGGAGGAAATCGGAGTACCTGGAGGAAACCTACCAAGCACGGTGAAAACATGCAAACTTCCAGACAGTGCTGAGATAGACAGTGTCACACAGAGACGGGAATCGAACCCAGACCCTGGAGGTGCAAGGCGACAGTGCTAACGACTACACCACCATGCTGCAACACCTTTTATGTTATTAGGTGTGTCTTGAAAAAAAGATACGTCTGGCAATTGCACATAATAATCAGCAGGTGGCAAAATTCATACTCCAAATACTACACACCACTGTTGTTAGGTACCCAACACCTGGTGGAAATGTAGTTGGGTAAGACTACAGATATAGGATGTAGGATGTAGGGGAGTAAAAAGTTAAGTGTCATATAATAAAACAACCTAAAGAAAAATACAGATACATAAAATATGTAATTAAGTACCACAACAAAGATGATGTTACCCTCCAGCTTTACATTTGGATACTGTAAAAACCCAGTCTCTGTAAAAACCCTGTCTATATAAAAAAATATATAAATATCAATATAAACATTTTTTTTTTTATCTGGCAATTATGGTTTGGACTGAATGAATATACATAAGCCAACAGTGACTAAAAGGAACTTTTCCCAAATAAACATAGTTTTTTAAATGTACATTGCCGACTTCAAATACACTCCCATATCTCCTGCACACTGTCGTCACATGCAACAAACCTTAATAACTTCACTGCCAGGTTTCACGTGCTAATTTTAAAGGTGTCAGGCTGGATTTAGTGAAATCATCACTGATGTGTGGGCAAAATAACCTTGGATGCTAGATAGAAAATGTGATGTATGTTATCTTAGAAATACAGCAATACTGAGTGTATATCTGTGCACAGTACCTGTATCTGAAACCATCAAAGGGCTGCATTCCCAGCATTCTCAGTCATGTAGCTAATTAATCATGATATAAACAGATTGTATTTATAGATCAGAAAAGTAATGTAAAACAAAAATTTTTTAAACATTTACATTTAGGCATTGGGCAGACGCTCTCATCCAGGGCGACTTCCAAAAGTGCTTTGTAGTTTCCATCATCGGATCGATACTTACACTGGGTTACTAAGCTGCTAGCTAAGTACTATCAGTCAAATACTGTTGGGAAATGTTTTGTTTGTTTGTTTTTTAGGGGGGTGTGATGTGGGAGAGAATAGTCCAAGGCCTGAAAAAACAGATTTGTTTTAAGTCGTCATTTAAAGATTGCCAAAGACTCAGATCTATGGACATCTAGAGGGAGTTCATTCCACCACCTACTGTACTGTAGGTGCCAGAACAGAAAAGAGTCTAGATGCACATCTTCCTCGATCCCTGAGAGATGGTGGGACCAGCCGAGCAGTGCTGGAGAATCGAAGGAATGTGGTGCGGTGCGAGGTGTGATTAGAGCTGAGAGGTAAGCGGTGCTGGGCTGTTTTATGTTTGATGCGTGCACAGAAGTGGAGTGGTGTGGAAAGGTTAAAAACAAGACGTGCAGCTGCATTCTTGATTAGCTGCAGGGGACGAATGGTGGACAGAGGCAGACCTGACAGGAGTGAGTTGCAGTAGTTCGGCCTTGAAATAAGAAGGGACTAAACAAGCAGCTAAGTAGTCTGTAAAGAAAGAAATTAACGGTTTCTTCTGATGTTGAAAAGAAAAAATTAACAGGAGTAAGTAAGGTTAGAAATATGTGAAAAAAATGACAGTTGCCAGAGTGACCTCAAAGTTGCAGGCAGTGGCTGAGAGAGTGATCTGATTGTTCTCCAGGGAAATCACATTTACATTTATATTTAGGCATTTGGCAGATGCTCTTATCCAGAGCGACTTACAAAAAGTGCTTTGAGGTTTTTGTCACTGGATAGATACTTACACTGGGTTAACTAGGTTATTAACTAAGTGCCATCAGTCAAAAACAATTGGGAAGAAGTTTTTTTTTTAGATGGGGGAGGTGGGTGGGACAGGGGGATTAGTCCAAGTATTAAAGAAACAGATATGTCTTGAGTCGGAACGAGGCGGGAGGTACTGGGGGATCAGAGGGAACGTGGTGCAGTGCGTGGCGTGATTAGAGCAGAGAGGTAGGTGGGTGCTGGGCCATTTTTAGCTTTGTAAGCAAGCATCAGGGTTTTGAATTTATCCCGGCAGCTACAGGAGGCCACTGCAGGGAGCAGAGAAGTAGGGTGGTGTGGGAGAACTTGGGAAGGTTGAAAACGAGACGTGTCGCTGCATTCTGGATCAGCTGCAGAGGATGAATAGTGGACAGAGACAGAATTGCCAGGAGTGAGTTGCGGTAGTCCAGTCTTGAAATAACAAGGGACTGAACAAGCATTTGAGTAGCCTGTGAAGAAAGAAATGGGCGGATTCTTCTGATGTTGTAAGGAAGAAATTGTCAAGAGCAAATACTCATTTAGCAATGAGTGGGGAAAATAACAGATGATTGTCCATTTCTGGATTGTGGACGGTGGTTGAAGGTGTGATCTGATTATTGTCCAGGGAGATGACAAGTTCTTGACCGGGGAATGAATCACACCAGTTCGGTTTTAATCAGATTGAGCTTCAGCTAATGAGCTGCCATCCAGGATGAGATATCTGCCAGACATTCTGAGATCCGGGTGGAAACCTGAGTGTCTGAGGGAGGAAAGGAGAGAATAAGTTGGGTGTCATCTGCATAACAATGGTATGAAAATCCATGCAGTGTTATGACCTGACCTCGTACCTTATGATGTCACCTCGTACGATCTTCTAGGTGGGGAGCAAACCATTGCCACGCTGTTCCACAGATTTCAAGGCATGTAAGACTATATAACAGAATCTTGTGGTTCACCATGTCAAATGCACCTGACAGGTCCAGGAGGATGAGGACAGATGATTTGACAGTTTGAACATGACCAGACGATATGGAATGGTTGATGATGGGGACGGTCATGTCCACAATCATCACATGGTCTTGACAGCGGGATGAATCACCAGAAATGAACAGCAGGTCAATTCCAATGTACTGAGTTTTAGTAAGGATTGAAATGGTGCGGGTCGAGCCGATCATAACAGATTTCACCAACTTACAGTGGTAAACTGTTAATGTTTTCTATAGAGCAGTAGCAAATGACCTGTTTGTTTCAAATATGATACACATTATTCATTGGTTTTCACATAAAGTACATCAATTATATACTTCTAAATTTAACAAATATTCATTTATGTGCACATTTAATTCATATGATTATTTTCACATGATTATTATTATTATTATTATTATTATTATTATTACAGTGGAACCTCAGTTTACAAACACCCCAGAGTACAAACAAATCAGTTTATGATCAAAAATTTTTCATAAAATTTGTCTTTGTTCACAAACTCCTCCTCGGAGTACCATCCAGAAACCACCATCCCAAGCGCCCTCTATCGACTAACCAAAGACATGGAATGAATTAC
>JAOVVB010000008.1:14566818-14582365 GCA_028570985.1 Heterobranchus longifilis
CTTCATGTGGGAGCGCAGGGGCTGATTCAGGGGATGCTGAAGTTAGGGGTTGGGAGACAGCCGGACCAGTTGCTGCTGCTGGTTCATTTGACTCTGTTTGGAACGAGGCATGATTTTCACAAAGTGCGTTTGACTGCATTGAACGTTTAACTAAAACTGTGTATTGTTATTTTTTCCAGCGTTTTCTTGATCTAACATGGGGAGAAAATTGAGTTCCCTTATCATGCACTTTTAACACTAGAACGGCCACCAGCAGTCATTTTAACCGCAACATTTAAACTTAGGGTAATTATCTTTAACACTAGAACGAACAAGGCGTCATTTTGACCGTTTTGAAATTTGCATATTCAATAACTTTGTCTAAATAAATCACAAAGCCTTGCTGCTCCCTGACTTTTCCTAAAACTACATGAATTTTCATTAAAACTAGTTTAAATATTTGTGTAAATAAATATTTAAACCGTAGGCTACGATCATTGTCACACGGGCGGTCCACTAACAATTTAGTCCTACTTACAAACCCACCTTTTCTTCTGAAATATTGGGTAACATACTGTCGACCCTTTGCCTCTTTCACTTGTCTTATTTTTTTCTCTTTCCGTTTTTGGCTTCCAGATTTTTGAGGCATTTTCACTTCTGCCGGCGCTATAAGTGAAGTCAAGCTGTTGCCTGGATACAATTTGGGCGGACTGAACCATTTTATGATAATCGAGAGGGGGAGAGGGGCTCACGGACGTTTGTGTTTCCTAAACAAACACATTTTTTGACACCAGGAAACAGCAAATAGAATAATTTTAAGTTAATAATTTTTACTATCAGCACCACAATTTTATTGGGGGCTTCTCTGGGCCCCCTCTCAGTCATGGGCCCCGAGAATCGTCATCGTTTACCCCCCCTTTACAGCGCCCCTGTGTACAGCTTAAAAGAAGAATATCTATCGTGCACTCACAAGCAAAACATAGCGTTATCTTTTTAACACAGTGCATTTAGTGGAGAAGTGTCAAAATCTGTTCTCATTTTTTTCTGAGGTTCTTTATTGAAGCTTTTACATGTTTAACATATTATTCTCTAATCTCATGTTGGTCTGGAGTTAGTTTAGCACATACAGTAAATTATCAACTCTCTTCTATAATTTACTCTAACGAGGTAAAGTACATGTTGTATTGCATTAATGACTCTAAGCCCTGGGGACCATCTAATCAGGAACAATCAAATAATTTTGATTAATACACATTTCTATAATTTTCTTTTGATTCTGTAAAGCTGCCTTGGCGACAATGACAATTGTTAAAAGAATTATACAAATACAATTGAATTTAATTTAATTAATGTATACATATAAAACTCATTTTTATGAGAGAACATTAATCAGCAGCATTTAGCCAATCAGATTCAAGAATTCAACATCACTGTGATATAAAAAAATTAAAGAAACTCTTAGAAGTTCTCTCAGAGAGCAGGCTATGTAAAGGCACTTGTGTCTGATTTAAAGCTTTATTTCTCTCAGCGGTGATGAAATGCATTCTCGGTGTAAGTTGTAAATAAAATGCTGCATTTGATGTAAAGTGTGATTTATTTTTTGTTTCTCCCGAGCAGTGATAAGAGCCACAAGTCATTATTTTGCCCAATTTGCACATTTTCTTTGAAAGAATGAGAATGACTAATGCTACACTGAAATCTTTCTCCTTCGCTTTGTTTTCACGGTCAGTGATGTTTTTTGTCAGTGCCGAGTGCCAGATTAGACGACTGCGACTTTTCAGAACCTTTATCTCCAACAAACACACACATCTGATTGCTTCCTAAAGTCTTTTATGGATTGGTGTGTGTGTGTGTGTGTGTGTGTGTGTGTGTGTGTGTGTGTGTGTATGTGTTTGTGGAGGGGATTTTATTCAGGCAGTTTTGAGTGAAAATGACTCAGACCTTTTTCCAAGAAAGCACCGAGCATTTACGTCTATCGTTACTTGTGCTGCTTGATGCTAGATTACTGTGTTGTGTTCAACACAATTGAATCCTCAAATCTGATTGGTCAAACAGAATCAATGATATTTAAATTGTTCTAATATGTTTGTATACATTTAGAATGACATCATCAGTGAATTAAAAAGATAAAAAGATTTTTTTTCTTTGAAACGGACATCAACCACGGGCACAAAGACGTAAAGCCATCACCCACTATAGCGTTTGATATCTACTGATTTTGTGAAAGAGAAATTAAAAATCACAAACAAACAGGCCTTTAAAAGATAATTATCTGCGAGGAGGCGTACGGCCCTGCACAGCTTTGTTATGGTTCAGCGTGATGAGGCAGGCGCTCAGGAGGTGATGAATCCAGTGTATCATTAGCAGCCACATGTGGCTTTTAGAAATTCACGGGGCTCATTAGCATGTGTCAGAGAAGCACTAGCATTAGCTCCTTTCTCTGTGCATCTCCATGACAGGAGTGATGATTTGAAAGATTCAACTGCACATCCTGCATTCTGAGCTAAATGAAAGGGAAAACAGGATGTTCACCGGTCAGTGAAGCTTCCTATCACGGCTCTGACAAGCGTCAGAAAATCAAAACATTTTGATGTGAACAAGATTTTAACTAGCGGTCTGTCAGAGAGAGGCGTGACATCATCTTCTGAACAATAGCACAATATTTATTTCTGAGAGTTTTTTTTTAATTTATTGTTCTGCTTTCCGCAGTGAAACAAGGAGAACTGTTGCTTTATCCTTAATGTTAATGTGATCTGCTAATTAACCAATGACCTGAGGTCCAATTTTGCTTTCCAAGCTCTTTCAACAAGTGTCTGTTGGAGGTGAAAATCTACAGGGCACATTTTAGACACCTGATTAAGGCCGTCTCCAGCAGGCAGACAGGACTATTACTGTGACCTTTAAGTGCTAATTGAGGCGATCTGATGCACTTGGGAACTATAAAGCCCAGTTAATGGTTAACTGACAACACAACAGAACAAAACATGCACATTGTTTTAGGGGCCTGTGGTGTGTGAAGTGATAGTAACAGAGCTGCCTACAATGAAGTTCACACTTAAACACTACATCAGGATCCAATTCGGCCCTAACAAGCATCGACTTTTAGCAAATCAAAATAGTGTGTATTTTAAAGAGCATATTTCACTGATTGTCCACACACGCTTCTTTGTTATTCATTCTGAACTTTCCAGAGTCTATTTCCCAACATTTCACTTTGACAGCTTGGGTTGCAGACAGTATAAAGCACTAGTTTGTTATTTCGTAACTAAATGCTTCTTTTTTTCTATACACCAGGGTCAGCTACTTTTTCACTGAAAGTGTTAGTTTAATGATTTGATCTAGACCTCATTAAATGCGCTTCAGTTCCTATGTTCTCCAAACACACACTGGCATTTATATCACATGCCTGAGCGTCTTTTAGAAGTAAAGCAGCATACTTTCTCAGGCACTCATCACTCATCTGGTCTTCATGGTGATATGAGAAATAAAGCCAGACTTAGTTTGTGTTCCCATTACACACTGTGATAAGACAGTTCTTTCATTACTGCTTGATGTTCCTTTTAATCTCAGTGACATAATGTGGAGCCCAAAGTGTTGTATTATATCAAAGCATATAGTGGAGCAGAGATCATTTTAATTTCAGCAGTTATAATTTGTACATCAGTGTATCCTCAGAAGGTTAAAAACTGTGGAGAAAAGTCACAAAATACAATGTATTTTTTAATCATGACATTTTTTTTTATATCACCCAATTTCTCTATAATTTTATATTTTAAGGTCATAATTCATTAGATGGCTTGAAATATTTAGGATCTAAACTCCTAAATATGAGACTAAAAGTGTGACAACAAGAATAAGAGCCATCATTTGAACCTATATTTTTATATATCAATCGTGGGCACTAGCTATTAGCATTTAGCTAGTTTGGATGGTCAGAGTTCTTTTCATGCTAGCCAGCATTTTTGAGGTTAGAAATGAAGCTGTTATTACTTTATATATTATTATTATTATTATTATTATTATTATTATTATTATTATTATTAGTTAAATAATTTGTAAAAGTCTGGGTTTATAACCCCAGCTCCACTGGTATAAATATCAACAAGGTCTTGGTAATATTAAAACTGCTAGCTATCTGTTGCTGCTAGCAAATAGGAAATCTTTCAGCATCAGGTATTACTGCCAAAGTGCCTCAGCTAAGATCTTAGCTAGTCTCAAAGGCTCACGCTGTTGGCTTTGGATCAATCTGTTTTTACACTATAAGAGCCAGAGCCATCTTAAATTCACCTCGGCCTTTCATGTCCTTTATAATTAGCTTTCCTGGTCCATGTAGAGTTTGCAGATCTGGTTAAATCTGATTCTGTGCTTCAGTGGGTTTATGTTTCTCGAGCTCACTGAGGTGAACATTTTAGTTTGGGCCTTAAGGAGGAATGTGGAGCAGTGCAGTAGTGTAGATCACAGCGATTGACTTGTCTCTTCCTGCTGTGGGATGTTGAAGAGTGTAGGAGGAAGCAGCTTAGTCTTGTTCATCCCAGAGGACAGCTTGGACTTTGCCTTCCTCTCCAAACAAGCAAGAACAAGATCTTTGACAGAACAACAGCAACAAAAAATAGTTCCTGATTGTAAATTTGCCCTGGGAAACTGCTTTCTAATTTACCTCAGACCGATGATTGTAATGAACTGAATATTTAAAGGGGCAACAGTTTATTCCTGACCCAGTGCTGTAATGAGTGAATGCCATGGCTGGTGAATCCCTCTATCTGGCGTCACCTAGAACAGGACAAGGTTTGAGTCTTCCTCATGTCAACTCCTCAACAGAGGTAGCTAAAATACAGAAACTCAATACTCAAGTAAAAGAACACAATGTAATCCATTGCAAGTAAAAGGAACATTAACATTTTACTCAAGGAGAAGTTCTAAGTACATGTTGTAAAATGCACTTTAAGTGCAAAAGTACTAGTACTCTACAAGGAAACGGTTTTCCTGGATATCTGGATGTGTGTGTCTCATGCCCTAAGTCTCCTGGGATAGGCTCTGCATACCTTGTCACCCTGTATACAGAATAAAGTGAGCAGACATTGAGCGTGTGTGTGAGTGAGTGAGTAATTCAACGTACTACAGTATACAGTATAGCTCACCTTGGAACAGTATAAAAGTCATAAAAAATTTGAATATATAAACAATTTACATTTACATTTTTTAAACCTTCATCACTTTATCCAAAGTAGATAACTCTATAAAATGTTACACAAAAAAAATCTCCTGGTAAGTTATGCTTTTAAATGCTGCAGAGGTGTCCACTGTGTACACTATGCCAAGCAGATAACAGACACAGTGATGGTGTTTTGGCAACTGGTATTCCATACCAAGGCTTCAGCTTTAAGAACATAAACCTCAACATCTGTCCCTTCACCCTATCTGATTCACAGTCATCTTCTTTCCTGGGTTTGTCATTTTCATCACTTGCACTTGAAGTTTAGTCTACATTGTAATTTGCATCTAAGTCACAAAACTTGGAAGCATTGTTAGTGCTTGTGCCTACATTCTTCTCCTGAATGTTATATTCTGTGTGTATGTTGTCAAGGACCTCTGCAAGTGCAGAAAATGTATGTGATCCCTTCAGCTGCCTGCAGGCAAGAGCAGCAGAGCATCTCTCCAGTGTGTCGTGTGTCAGCATCTATCCAGCGTGCTGTAACACCAAGGAAACTTTGGCTATGGGCTGTCCAGCAATAATCAGTTGTTGTGGCAATGAATTCAACACCATTTATGGCAGGTCTCTGGTTTTCATTTAAACTGGTGCTTAGTCAACTCTAGTCTTTGATGTATCACATAAAATAATTGATACAGTTGGCTTAAGATGATGGATGAGATCTTTAACACATTGCTGCTTAACAATACTGAAGGGATGAAATCCTTGGATGATGAAATTAATGATGACAATAGTTACAGTTTTTGAGACATTCTTTTAGTGGAACTTTTTTTTTTCCAATAATGGACCCTCGGATGAGCTTTTGTATTGCTGCAGGTGCTTTAAATGTTTTTCTCTAGCCACCAAACGTGGAAACAAAAAGCCAGAAAAAAAGAGGCAGAAATAATGAAATCTTAAGTATTTAATTTAAAATGGGTGTTCATTACTGCAAATGTATGTTCAACTGAAAGGTTAAAAAAGGAAACAAAGCCCAGCTGTTGCTGAAGCAATACATCAATGTTTCAATTCAACTCAATGTCCACAAATACGTACATCATGCTAATAATGTTGGCTGAATAAACAATAATTGATTAAAACACTTACTTCTATGTGTCTGTTTTTTTTTAATGTGAGAGAATTTTGTATGCAATAATCTTCTGTGTAGTTTCCAATGTCCTTTTTAAATCGACAACAGAAGACTAGTCTTTCAAGTAAGGCCATATGTGTTTTGTGCTATTCTGAGCGTCTTCTTTCATCTGCAAAATAAATTTCACATTATTATTTTCAATGCCAAGTAACTTTTGACCAAAACAAAAGTGTAAATTAATAATGAAAAACTAAATATAGAAATTCGAGGCTGTGTTCAGCCAAAGCTGGTTATGGCTGTGAGTTAGTGTGTTTCTCATCGGAAAGTTGGGGGTTCAAGCCCCAGCACCGCCACGTTAACTCTGTCTGCCCCAGGGGCGCTGTATCCTGGCTGACCCAGCTTCCTAACTGGGATGTGCGAAAAAAAAATTTCATTATATTGTATGGCACATGTGACTAATAATAATAAGAATAAGAAGAAAAAGAATCAATTATTATTATTTTAGATTCTTTACAAGTTAATGAAACCTTGTAGGCCTTACAAGAGATAAAATGTTTATGGCCATTTTTTTTTTTTTTTTACAGAAGTTATATTATTGATTCGACTGGTTTAGACACGGCGTCACAGAAAGGAGTAAACACACCATGTTTTTACACAAAATGACATTACAGCTTGACCTTTCAGCAGCGGTGAGTTTTATGGCTAAAGAAACGACAGCTTTACAATGATACATGTAGCTGTTCTGCCTTAACTGTAGTTTTATTAAAGGGGGGATGATGACATTATTTTTGTGGCAAAAACCTAAATAGATAATTTGAGAAGGAAACAGTGAACAACCAATCTGTGGCGGGTTTTTGCGAAGAAATCAGGTCCATGAGCCAGCTCTTTTATAGTATATCAACGATGAAAGCCGCCACCTGTCTGAGAGCAGATTTAAATTTTGTTGTTGTTAACACAATGATACAAGATATTTTTCACCAAATTGGTCAGTGATTGGCACTCCATGTAATGACTGAATGTTGCTCTGATACATGTATGTGCCTACTAGGTCCAGTATAAATAAAACATTTATTACACATAAACTGGCCGACCAAATAAAACACACACTTTTTGATATTTTATTGATGCACTTTTTTGACTATGGCAAACTTTTGCCATGGCATTGTTTCAATAATCTTATGCAATGCTACAATGTTTATTTCCATCTAGAGTTGAATTAATTTCTCATCATGATCTTGTTTTGATGACGAGACAGTCAGAAAGCCTTCTCCAGCACATCACAAATATTCTCAATGAGGTTAATATCTGGACTCTGTGGTACCCAATCCATGTATGAAAGTGATGTCTTATGCTTCCTGAACCACTCTTTCACAATTTGAGGCCAATGAATCCTGGTATTATCATCTTGGAATATGGCCGTGCCATCAGGGGAAAAAAAACCAATCCATTTATAATAGGTTGCCACTTAATAATGTGTTTTTTAGTTCTTATCCCAATCTTAGAAGTTTCAGCAATCTCTTTAGTTGCAGGCCAATAGCCCTTCTGAAACACAGTAACCTTAGCCACAACCAAAGTATATGTCTTCAGACATGTTTTAAGAAATGAGGAGCTCCTCCAAGCATCAGTTACGGTTAAATAATTTTTTGCCAGCTAAACCATATTAATCACTATCTTAACTATTTGCTTAGTTAAATCCTGGTGGTGACTGTTTTTTTCCTATAATAATTTTATTTAATTTCAGTTGCCGAGTTACGAACATTTGAGTTACGAATTTCCGGAGATACGAATGGACTATGATCATTTGTACCAATTATAGATATCAATATTTACAATTTATATTACATGTATAAAATTTCCAAAATACAGTATATTGTATGTATGTGTGTTGGGGTGCAGAGAAATTAAGTCAGCCTCAACAGTTTCAATGAATTGGTCTGGGAGCACAATGATGGCTGTCTTGTAAAACTGTCCCGATGGTGAATAATCCTAATTTCAGAAAATCCTCAACAAGACAAAGTTCACAGGCCAATACAGTGGAAAACAGCCCTGAGACAAAACACCAAACCTGTGGGGTTTTTTTTATTTTTATTCTTTACATTGTGTATTTGTGAGTGTAAGACTCACTTTGTCTGACTTATAAATTAATCCAATTTATGAACGTGTTCCCGAAAATATAACTTGTAAGTTGGGGACTTACTGTATGAAATAATAATACATTTTTTTTAATTGGCTTGAATTGTGGCACAGTTATAACAGTGACAGAGCCTGGGCACCAAATTTAAAGACTTTGAGGGAACGGACGAACAATTCGAGTAGGCGTGACAGAGTTGGTGCTCATGAGTGACTCTGGTGTGCTAACCAATCTGTGCTTTCATAATGACCTGTCAGACGTTTATGAAAATTTACACTGTTGAATTGGTGGAATTGGTTTGTTCCTGTCCAAGTCAATCATGATATGAAGAGAGCAATCGTTTAAACACTTATGTTTAGATTAGAAAATCAGTATACTTTTTTTGTGAGCATCAGCTGAAACATAGCAAATGTGTATTTAATATGGATGTAGTAAAAGTAAAAATGTTTTTCATCAAAACATTTAAGTAGAAGGAACAATTATCACATATTAAAAATATTCAAGAAGAGTACAAATATACCAATAAAAAAATCCTAAGTACCAATACTTATTTGCGTTATTTGCCACCACTGTCACTTTGATCATGTCTGCAGATCTAAGTCGGCATCCGAGTTTGTGACAATCTTTACTGTTGCGATTTAAAACAAAACTGAATACACTCCTCAGGATTAGGCTGCTGCTTCACAGACAAAGTACTTGAGCAATCACTATCATCAAAGACCTTACAACACACTCCAGGGATAAAACTTTAATCCTTGAGCTAAGCAGAGTTCAGATACTGTAATTTACAGCTAGTGTACACACCAACAAATGTGAGCGCTAATGTGTGTGTGCAGGAAAACACTTCTCTTTTCCGAGACCTCTTGTGGTCATCTTGAGACTGCACAGTGGTGTGTTTAAACATTGTTTTTTAATCCAAAAAGATTTCATACCATCCTCATATCAGTCTTACAACATGACGTACAATAATACATCCTTTGTAAATGGTCAAATGATTTTGTTTCTAATCATTCCAAACACATACTGTATTTTACCTTTATCCCTCCAGTGTGAATGAAGACCACATCAAAAATTCCATTCTCTGGGTGAATATTATAGAGACTAATGGTGTGGAGCCGGTACTGGACGTTATTTACACAAATGAAGCCGATTAACTTGATGAACCGCTGGAAAGAACAGACATTACACTGTGTCTGGTGTGTGGTGGATGTGCTTCAGAAAATCGATCCATATGAGCTCTTAAACGGATCTGGAATACATGAGATGAGGATTCACACACACATTTTACATGAATGCAGAAATTATCTTTAGTGTAACTAATTATTTCTTTGATTCCAATCTATTATTGAAATTACCATTCTTTTCTCCTGATGTCGAGGTAATTCAGATGTTGCTGAACTTTCTGTTGAACATGTGACGTGTGGAAAGGTCCAACTATTTCAAACAAGTAAATCTGTGAAATTTGTAACGTGCAATATGCAATCAAACATCTTCATCCATATTTGTAAATATACATTAATATCACTGGGACACAAACAACTCCCTATCTGGACAATAATGTTATAATAAATCTGTTATGAAACATTTCACCACTAAGCCGGTTCAGATTCCACTCATTTCAGCTCAGACCAGGAATCTGTAGCTCCAGCTGAGGGAAAAGTCCAGCCTGTGCTCAGCGTTGTGGATTTCTCATCTTTGAGCACTGACCCATGTCAGATAAAGAAATTCTACAGCAGCAGAGGGAAGTGAAGCTCTCTAAATGTCAATCCGCCTCCTCGCAGCTTCACACCGACACCACAGAGAGGGGGATGCATGACAATGTTGCTTGTTAATATTTTCCACATGCACTTGGTATTCATGGTGTGAAGCGTCCATACACACTGTTATGTGAAAGGGGCAAAAGTCTTGGCGCTTTCCTCAGTGATAATCAGCATGTGTCAAGTGTCCCTGCTGCTTATAAATGTAGCTGCTGGTAATAAAAAAGGCAGCAAAGAGACGGTTATGAATCAGGCAGTGCGCCGCATGCAAATGGATTAAACGCGTGCTTCAGTTCAAACCTTCTGCATACAAATCCAGTTAAAGAGGTGCCATGGGTGAGAGTTGGGATTTAGCTTGAAAGCTTGTTTTGATGTGAGATGATGATTTTTATGTTTGTGTGAAAACACTGATTACAGATCAGCTTCACAGAGGTCTTATTCCAGTCTAATGAACAGTTATGAAGCTTCAAGTACACCTTTACACCACAGCTGTAATCACTGTGGCCTGTTTTTCACCTTCTTCTCCCTTATGACAGGAATAAAACACTATGAGTCATGCTGTTATAGCAAAACAGTGGTGTGATGAAGCCGAGACACTGTTACTGCCCTAAAGTTATTTCCCTGTAAATTAAATCAAATGTGTGTGAGTATAATAGTGGTAAGAAAAAAAAAATGTCTGTTTGCTTTCTCATTATTATTTTCTGCTCTGGATTTGCCCAAGGCAATTTTCCTGCTGTTATATAAAAATAAATATTTTTTTTTTATTGTCATGAGGGAGTTATTAGCATCTGAGTTACACCAGTGTTCAAACCACCGTCCAGAGTTAAACAGATCCACATGTCACAGGACACATCACTTCATTCTCACAGATGCGTTTTCTGTGTAATTGTGATAGGTGTATATGAAGCATTTACCGGAGAATGCAATCCAACATGCTTGGACTAAATAGTTAAGAGTTTCACTCACGTGCTCAACACTGACTCTCAGACTAGCTGTCCTGGAATTTAAACACAACTTTCCAGAGTAATAAAATATAGATGGTGCTTTAGAAGACGTTTCAGAAAAGTGACACTTTATAATGTTCTAATGTACTCTTGCGTTCTGTACAACTTGTAAACTGGGTGTGGTTATGGTTTTGGAGGGAAATGAGTGTGAATTGAGTGATTTGTGGGAGATCCTCAACCTGCACACTTCCACAGCCATCGTTAGAGGACGTAATATTTATCTCTGACTCTGGGATTCTCAGGAAGGTGTTCAGGGAGTGGGTTTATAATGCGTAATAAATTTACTGCGCACATTTCACAAGGCTCTTATTTCACTAGGCATAGCTACTGAAATATCCTACACGTGCTAGCATATGTTGCTGCCCCCTAGTGTGTGTTCACTAAAATATAATTATGTTATCAGAGCTGAGAATTATGGCATATTCAACCTCCTTTTGTTTCCATGTAAAAAAATTCAAACACATACTTTACCATTAATGTTGTGGGCAGCCATGTTGATTTAAAATCAAGAATAAAAGGACCTTCTCTAGTATCCAAGTAAGATTTCCAAACTGAGGAATTCTGAGTAATGCAAAAGTTTCTCAATTTGAGAAATCCATGACAAGATTAAGTTTTTGTAATTGGTGCTGTGTGTGGGCTTTGGAGAAGGTATATAGGCAGAGGTGATCATTTGGGAATTTCTTTTAATAAATGAAAACAGAACATAAACACTTACATAAGGGAACTAAGGAACAGTATGGGAAACCAAAAGCAAAACCTTACAGGGGCTAAGCAACCAAGAGCTAGCCTAAACAATGGCTAATGTAAACAGGAGCTAAACATAATCTAAAGCCAGACATAACATTGGGCGAAACATAACTAGTAGCAAAACAAGGCTGGGAGCTAAACAAGATTAGGTGCTAGACATGGCTAGGACCTAACACATGGCTAGGAGCTAACACATGGCTAGGAGCTAACACATGGCTAGGAGCTAAGACAGAACAGACTAGGAACTAAACATATCCGTACATAAACAGAACCAAACCAAGAATAACACAAACCAGGAGCTAGGGAAGTGGCATGACACCAAGAACATGGAAACGTAACAACCACTTAACTTAAACAGTTAACACAACAGATGCCAGACCAAGAACAACGGAACAAAAGACTATTTATAACTAACATAATTAGCTAACCTCGGTTCAGGTGTGCTCCCATCACCTGACCGAGGTGCACTCTGGGAAATGAAGTTCAATGGAAAACAAAGGAAACACAGGAAACACAAAAGAAAACAAAATGGAGTCCGGGAGCATGGCGCCCTCTGGTGTCTAACCATGACAGTTTTAGTGTTCTTAGTATTCTTGTAAATGAGCTTTTAATTAACAAGGCTAGATGAATTTGCTGATTCTAATTGAAATTGTGTTCATTAAACTTAATGCTGCATGTTTTAATAATAAATGAATTATGTGTACATCACAAAATGAAATATTTGTATAAATAATATAAACTGACGTGATGCCAGGACAATCTGCAATCATCGAGCACTGAGCACACTTAGTTGTGTGCCAAAATAACAGTCAAGAAAAACTATAGCACTTTGTTTTGAACTTTATGATGGTTTGTGGAAATGTTAATTCTAATTCTGCAAAATGATATAGCACCTTAAGTAACAAAACCAACATTTGCCTAAGAAATAGCTTTTTGGAAATACACAGAAATAAAAGGTTGTGTTTTTTGAGACAAAAATCCTCTGTTTTTAAACAACACTGACCTTTGTGGTTTGTGGCTCATACTGTATGTGGGATCTAATTAGTCATATCTAGATCAGGACTCAAGCTTGCTTCTTCTGATTAACTCTGAGGTTCAGAGTTCAAATGTCAGTCTAGACGAGCAGGTACTGGTCTTGTGTCTACATGAAGCACAACAGAAATCTTCAATACTTTACATGTCATGCCACCTGATTCCATTCATTAGATAATTAGCAAGATCATAACAAGCCCAACGAGGAAAAGGACGAGACTATGAGGAAGATCCAGGATTAGAGTTTACACAATGAATCTGTTTACATGAAAATATTTACACCAATGTGCAGGGATTTGTTATGATCACAGGTTAAAGTTGAAGAAAAATGACTCTATAATCATCTAATCAGGAATGTAAAAGGGTTCTGATCCTGGCTTGTCAGTAGGAGGAGAAGGAAAGACTGGATAATGAATCATTTAAATGCACCGGCATTCGCCGACGACTTCCCTTTAATTAAGCAGCTTGGCTGGAGCTTTGAAGAATGAACTGATACCTCAAAAATCAATTATAAACAGCAAGCAATATCAATAATAATAATAATAATAATAATAATAATAAGCCTTGGGTTTCCTGACCTTGAGACAGATCTGCATCAGAATCTCAGTGTGTTCAGGCCTGAGCTTTTACCCTTTATACTGCGTTCCCCTCAGAGCAAAGCGCGTCTCCTTGATCCAGACTGTCTCTTATGATCTCACAGCAATCCAGATGTCTTATTTATGAGTTATATTTCTTTTATCTTATTTTTTGTTTATGGAAATATAATCTTAAAAGCCCTTCCTGTGTTTAAGGTAAATGTATCTGTAAGTGAAACACATAAGTGATTGAACAGCGATACTGTGTATATAAATGTAAATTTGTATATTGTTTTGTAGAACTTGTTTCACTGATGTTCCACAACATTAAAGTAGCAATGGATTAATAGAATATATGATGCCTCAGGCTTCAATTAATAAAAGAAAAGCATGAATTCATCTGGAAATTGCTTTGATGTTCAAAGAATTAAATCCTTTAGAACACAATGCTCTGTTACAGGAAAAAAATATACAATTTCAATTAGAATTATTTGTGATAAAAATCTTGTATATTCATCATTTAAACATAAATGAATTGGGGAAAAACAGATGTGTAAATAAATAAATAAATATATAATTAAATGAATGTGTGAAAAAGGTACAAGCGTCATTCTGAAATGAAAAGATAGAAAAGGAATTTCACTCAAGACTCAAGAGTGTAAAAGAGAAACAGAGAGAGAAAAAGAGAGAGAGAGATGGAAAAGAGTCAAAACATCTTCAGGAACATATCAAGCAGAACTGTATAAATAATTCTTGGTAAAATTCTATCTGTCACATTTACATTAAGGAGAAATTACAAGTGTGTTTGTATGTGTGTGTGTGTGTGTGTGTGTGTGTGTGTGTGTGTGTGTGTGTGTGGCACGTTGTGATAAATGAGGTTGGACAGACAAGTGCCAGTGAGTGCCAGAACTGACATACGGCATTAGGATCAAACTATAGTTCTCTCTCTCTCTCTATCTCACTCTCTCCTCTTCTATCAGACTGCTCAGCTCTCAGACTAAAACACAACACATTGCGGACACCATTACCTTCCTTGTTACCTTACCTATGTTGTAGAAGCCAGAAACTCTGGTTTCCTCACCAGCCTCTCTTTCTCTCTCTTGAAGACACCAAACACACATGTAACGGTACGCCGGGTCATGCCCATACCTTGAGCCAAGCCATGATCACCGCAACTCCTTTCCACACTTCATTCCGCGGCTTCCGTTTTGCCGCCTTATTCATGGGCTCGAGCACACCGGTTCCCGATTTTCATTCATCACTTTGCTCTATACAAGTCTCGCACAAGCAACCACTGATTGCCGAATTATTGTGTGCTCTAAGCTCTGTGTTTTTTCGTGTCTAGATCTTGCCTAGAATACTTTGTTGCCCTTCATGCTCTTGATAATCATGCCCCCCCCCATTACGTCTCTTTGCTTTATGATTTGAAATTGTCTGCTACGTTGAATGATTACCTGACCTTTTCCTATCTTTCACTTTGTTCATTAAAATCACTAAAACTAAGTTCAGTTTGTTGTGTCTGCTTTTGGGTCCTCCAAGCCTGCCCTACACGGGCACTCCATGACAACACAGCTTGACTGACACTGGAGACTCCTTTCAAAAGTCTTCTCAATAAACACATCTGTACAGAATGCTCACACAATATTAATCAGTTAACATGGCCATATGCGCCCCTGTGAACAAGCTGTTACTGTAGAAATGATAACGCATTAGAATGTGTGTACTAGTCGTGATATGCGGCTGCACTACTGTCAGAGTAAAATTAATCAACATCTTGTTAAGAATTTAACAGTGCGGTGGTTTCTCCTCTCCTCTAAACTCCGTCGCTGTCCAAACCTGGTGCTCTAAAGAAAACAAAGAGCTTGCACTGATTAACGAGAGTCAAACATCTCATGATCTTTAGTCACATCAAACGAACCAAGCATTCCTTAGCATGGTACTGTAAGTGCATAAACTTACGCAATGTCTCAGAAGCCTCTCATGCATTTTATCTTTACATGAGATCTGAACTAAAAACGTTTATCATTGCTCCTGCCTGCTTCTTTTC
>JAOVVB010000008.1:14617196-14634160 GCA_028570985.1 Heterobranchus longifilis
TTTTAATGTTTTGAATGGTTTGCATTTGTAAACTTATTCATACATACATAATATTCTGTACATTTTGTATTGAAAGTATGTACTATGTTAAAATCGTGTACTGGCTCTTTAAGAATCGCATCTGTTAAGTCTGCGGGCGCGTGTGCGTTCTTGGGAAGACAGCGGAGTCACAGTTTTCTGTGATGTTTGAAATTTGAGATTATATTTTATTTTATTCGTTTTATGCATCTCTAAAGAAAAAAAAAATTCGAGGGGAGCCTTGACTCTTGTGAGGATGTTTTACCCAACATTACAGTTAGGGAAGTGTACAGCACTGACGTGTGGAGAAGAGCAAAGACGAGTAATCCTGAGGAGTTTTCTCTAGATTAGTACTTTGGAGTGAAATTGAGTTAAGTTAATAAGTAACTTCTTTTCCAAGCTCGTAGCCACGGTGTCCTCACTTTATTAAAAATGTGTTTTATTACTAAACGTATATCTTGTGTATCTTTGTTTTCCTGTAAGCTGTTTTAGCTCCAGAGTAATAAACTAAATTAAATACAAACTTGTTTGCCACATTTAACGTCTCCATCCTGTGCTACAATCTTAAGTAAACACACTGAGCAAATGAGCAAAAAAGTGTGTGCGTGTGTGTGTGAACACAGGGCGTGTCGTGTCCTTACCGGTCAGCATGAGCACGGCTCCGACGGAGAGCAGCACAAACCCGACGAGGGAAATGACGCTCTTGAAGAGGATCTCGAACTGCTGGGCGTTGAGTTTGCTGCGCAGGTAGTCGACGAAGGCGTGGATCTGACACAAGCCGAACACGCCGAAGGCAGCCATGTGCTCCGATGATTGCACGGGCTTTAAAAGAAAAACAAGAACGACTGGATTGAGTTATTTTAGGTTAACATTATGTTGATGATAGCAGGATGACGTGAGGTGATTTTAGTCCAGGTATCGATATCACTGATCGATTGAATCGAATGACTCTAGTTATACACGGCGTCTCGTTAAACGAAGAAAAACAAAGGTTGGAAGGAAGTAACTAGAGACGGCTGGAACCTCTGATAAGCAGACATGGCTGATACGTTTAGTCTAGACTAGAGGGTCGACTGATCTGATTTTAGTTTTTTTTCAACTGTTGAAACTTTAGTTGTCTAAAGTTTCAGAAACTCTTTTGGCACTCACTCAGAACAAAAGTTAAAGCTATCGGGTAATTGTAAAAATGCTAAATATCGGTCCTGATAATCGGCTAGGCTGGTTAATCGGTCGACCCCTAGTTTAGATTATGATGCTGGCGCGCAACAAATAAACCAAACCACTGATTTCATCACAGATTAATGAGTTATGTCATTTCTGTTTAACATGTTCCCTGCAACGGAATGGAAAAAAATTCAAAATTTTAAGACAGACCACGCCCACAAACAACCTTCAGCACTTGAACCTTCAACACTACTGTTGCGATCTAGCAATAATTAAAAATCTGTCATTTTTTAACATATATTCATTCATTTTTTTTAAATAAACTAGCTTTAACCCCTGAGTGTGTTTGTGTACTTGGATTTGATTTGGGGGTTTGAAGATTCATTTTATTAATTAATTAATTATTTATTCCAGATTAAACTGTTTTTCTTTCTTTTTTTGTAGTTATTACCAGAAATGTCGCATCATAAAAATTTTAACCTTTTTTTAAAAATATATAATTTTTGCTTTAAAAAATAAAAATGGACTGCTCGTGTGTATAAACACATTATATTAAAGATATTAACTTAAAAAATTTTTTTTTTTAATAAAAAAAATATATATATAAAAAAAAATTATAATATATATTGTTCGAAAAAATAATGTTTAGAACTCTTTCATAAAGAAGCTGATTTTAGAAAATAAATCTTTATTTTAATGTTTAAAAATCTATCTAAATATAAATTTATATAGACATGATTTATTTACTTGTTTATTTTTAATGAATGTGATTTACAATTCACATTCTGTGGACGATATGTGCAAACGGGTTTATTATGAGCCAAATTCAAGGTATTTTTTTTCTTGTTAGAGCTCAGCTGTAACTGATATGATGCAACAACCATGCGGAATGTGTCGCGTGCGCGCGAGATTTATCCACCTGAAATCCCACAAAGGAGATCTGCATGGACAGGATGGTGCCCAGGCAGTAAACGGTGCAGTACGCCACGTAGATGCGGTGAGAGAAACGCCCGGTCAGCATCAGGACCAGGACGTGCAGCGGGATCAGGTTGATCAGGAACACGTAGCCTCCCCATGAGGACACCTGCAGAAATTTAAATACACAGAAAGAGAGAGAGATTCGTATATAACGTGTATATATAGTGTGTAAAGATTACAACACTAACAAGTGGGATGACGCTCACCATGTAGAAGTACGCCAGAGCGCAGTTGGACGACCAGTAAATCGACCCGGTCTTCACCGCCTTGATCCACATGTAGTAAGTCAGCAGCATGCAAAAAATAGCGATTCCTTTCCACGGAAATAAAAGAAAGAAAAGAAAAAAAAAATCCATATAGACATGGCAACTTCTGTTGTCATGGTTACATGACAAAATGGATTAATAATCTATTTTCTATTGAATTATTATTATTTTTTTTTTAAACCTTCGTTATCGTAGGAGCCTGCGACAGATCGGGAGATGTATCCCGGTACAACGGCGATCATGGCGGCGGCAAGAAGTCCAGCGCCAGCATCCTGTCAGAAAGAGGGGCGAAAAAACATGAAAAAAAAAATGAAACAGACCCTACATTATGACTATTATATTCAAGTAAAACAGGACAGAGAAGACGAACCTTGAGCTCCTTGGTGAAGTGGTAGGTGACGATGGCGGTGAAGGAGGAGAAGAGCGGTGCCAGGAACACGCACACGTTCCGGATGTCGATGGTGATGTGAAAGAAGTGCAGCATGTGGTAAAGAGCCGCCGAGGTCACCATTAAACCTGCACGGGAGAAGCTGTTCTTCTTAGTGATGTCACAAAAGAGTCTGAACTGTTCACATGCAAATCATACTGGAAGGTACAATTGGTTGTACAAAAAAAAAATCACGAGCCGAATTTCTTGAACCTCTCGATACTGAAAACCTAGGACGTGTTCATTTGTGTATAGGGATGGACCAATCGAATTCATTCATGCACCGCGTTCGGGTTCACCCAGCGTACCGGGATAGATGGTGCCTCCGATAATCCTGCCGAGCGGGTACCACGCGCGATCATCGAACCAGTTGTGAAACTTGTAAAAGCCCTCCTCCGCCAGGAATCGAGTGGTGCGGTAATTGAAATACCTTTTGGAAGCAAAGCGAGACATGATCAGGACCATCATGCACGTCTCGATCTGAGCTTCTTTTACACTTTAAAGATACTCACGGATCGAACTCGTGGATGACGCTCTCGAACCTCAACACGGAAAACAGGCGAGTGGAAAACGCTGTGCAGAGTGAGAGAGAGAGAGAGAGGGAGGAATGAATGGGTGTGAGGCAGTAAGCTAAAGCCTTACTGTAGAACCAAGAAATAGAAATCACTCACAGAGCACGGCCGCCATGGACAGGATGAGGAGTTTGAGCAGCGTGTCCTGTTTCTCATAGGACAGCCGCAGAAATCCCATCTTGGTCATCTTTACTTTGCTAACACTCAATCCCTGAGGAAAAAAAAAAAAGAAAGGCACACAAGTCAGGTGTTTACTGACACACGTAACATTCTCTGCGACAGTATTGTTCCAAATATCCAGTCTGACAAGTCTGATAAACGTGAAGGTATTCCACCCAGGTAGGCTGGGTTTTTTTTTTTTTTTTTACCTGTTCTAACTGTATAGTACTGTATTCACGCAAATCCCGCCTCCCTGCCACAGGATTGGTTTATAGGAACAATCTCCTGAGTGCTGATTGGCTGATTTCACTGTCAAAGTCCATAAAAATTGTGGGTGTAAACCAATCAGTGATGAAGAGGCGGGTTTTGTGGAACACCGATAGGGAAATAATTCAAGGTTGTTGTTTTTTAAATGCAAAAAATATATAGTTTATTAAATTCATTTAGATTAAAAAAAAAAATACGCAAAAAATAATTGAACGAACCAGTCAACGGACATAAAACACGATAGATTAGATAACATGGGCTGACTAGCTGCCTGTTAAACTGGGCCAAAATGCAAGAAAATGCTCGTTTTATTTTCCCGCGCATAATACATTTACAATTCTTTCCAGGTATACACAAACAATGTTTAAAATTCAAGCAAGAAAAAAACTTTTAAAACCTTTTAAAAAGAGGTTAATTTTCTACTGCTAATCTGGACAAGCTTGCTAGCTAGCATGCTAACACTACAGCCTGCTACACTATTCTAAACATTTTTGCTTAACCTAATGATCTCAGTATACATTGCAAAGTATCTCTGATTACCTCAAGGTTATTTAGCAAATTATAAAAAAAAAATAATAACTAAAGTACCAATTTCTTTCATCGGCGGTTCACTTCCACTCCGCTCCTGCTACACACTTTCCCTTAAACACACACACACTACTCTCTGAGCACTCAGAGCCCCGCCCAGCCACGTAAAACCCGCGCCTATTGGCTGAACGGCAACAACGTCTACGTTTCCTCTTTTTTGATTGGTTGCCCAGGTGTCACTTAAGCCGTGACGGGGTTTACGTTTTCCTTATGGGCTTCAGAACTGACGTGTCCTTACAGATGTGCAGCTTTACGCAGAAAAGTAGAAAACAATAAGTGCAAACTATTGTGTTTTACTTCAACAATTTGTTTTGCACTAATTACAAAATTAACTAGCAGCAGAAATAGTTTAATGGACTGACTAAAGACTCTTAGCCACAGGAAAACATTAGAACTGCGCAAACATTTTAAAGAAGGCCATAAATGACAATCCCGCCTGAGTGGCCTGGAGCAGACTGCAGAGCAACTAGAGCAACATCCAGCACCTGATCCTTGAAAATCAACACATAACTTGTCACCAACCTGCGAAAGAGATGCATCTGTCTGCGGGAACTGTACACACAATCATTCAGTGCATTAGGAATTATACAGAGAAAAATAAAGGGAGTTTTTACTCTCATGACTGTGTTCTGTTATTCTGCACAATCAAAAGTTCCAGCCTGATTTGAACACACCTTACAGTTAAGCTCATATATATTGTTCTGGATGTTGTACAAACGAATAAGGCCTCAACTATACTTGGTCTCACTTTGGTTCAGAGTCGTGCTGCATCAGTAGAGAATCTTTCCCAAAACTTTGTTGGGATACTACAATTGCCCAATTTTTTTTTTATATAATTCAAGTTTACAGATAATTCTGGGCAAAACTGTACACTCAAAACTGGTATAGTACCAGTCTAAATAATTGATCACTTCCATGAAATGGCTTCAGGACCAACATATGATTTAACTTGCTATTTTGACTTTTGTACAGATAGGTTCTTATATTTCTTATATATATATTTTTTTTTATCTACTTTTTGAAAATTTTTATATTTTGTTCTATTTTCCTATAGTTTCAGCTATTTTTTTCTTGTTAATCGTTTTTAAATTTTAAGGTCACGGGCAGTCGTATAAGCATTTCACTGCATATCAAATTCAAATTTTATTTGTCACATATGCAATCTCGTACTGTGTATGTGACAAAATTTTAATTTGAATTAATACAGTATTAATAACCAACATCTATGCTCTCTGAGCATATTATTTATTTATTTAACAATGAAACAAGTCCTTGGTGGAAAGTTTGTATCCCTGCTGTAGTCACTTTTCATATTACTGTCATACTGTAACAATCCCAAGAAAAGACCATAAAACCTATAAACTTGTATATACAGACCAAATTTATTGAAATAAGGTTTAATACTTTTTACAAAAAACGATCACTCACAAACACCAACCTGCGTTGGTAACACTATATTCACTTCTTACGTTAATGACATACAGATTAAAAACAAAACAAACAAAAAATTAAATAAAAATAAAAGAAGTACACCACACATCTCTCTCCCCCGAGTGGATTTGCTGACGGTGAGCCGGAGCCTCTGTACTGTATGTGCTTCGGTCAAACGTTAATAAACGTTAACCTGTTGAGATTCCTAGATGGCATCTACATGAATATTGATTGATACATGAATATCATAAGGAGGACTGTGACTGTAGTGAAAATTAGACTTGGCCATGGCATTATCGAGCTTAACAACAGGTCCGGACATGCGAACAGCAGCAGCGTAAAGCCTCGTTGTCGTTTTTGATTGCTGAAAGATCTGATTGGAGTTCCGCATTCAGCTCTATATTCGTATTGAACAGGACCATCCTTATAGAAAAAGTGCAGCTTGTTTAGTTCATCACGATAAACTCATCTCGATCAAGTGAAATGATTAATCAAGTGTAACGGAGACTGACTGGTTGAGAGTTTACAACAAAACAAGAACGTAAAGCATAAACTACTGTAGGCATTGTTTTGTTAATTAAAAGGGCTTTTCAATTGTTCCATTGCTCTATCGTTAACGACACAAACACGACTCGGATGCAGCCATTAGCTGGGGTAATAAAGGAAATGACAAGGCCAGGTCAAAAGAGCAGTGAGGGCAGCGACTAGATGCGATGTGGCTAAAACATGTTTTTGTGCTGTAGTTCCTATAAAATCACCCGAATGGCACCTGACGGGTACAAAAATCAGTCCGATGTCGATACACAGCTCTATCTCGCTCGTCATTCACAGTTAAAACAAAGCCTGATCAATTTTCCTCAAGGACATTAAAATGCATTTAAAACACAAAGAACGCAATATCGTATTCCCGTCTGCAGAGCGCCTGAGGTCACTGATGAGGCGGAGCTTTGTGGCGGATCGGGGACGCGTGAGGAGACGCCAGTTTCTCTGTGGAGCTCGAGGACGTCAGAGATGTCTGCAGATGAACCGTCTTGTGGAAGAACTTGTTGCTGATCAGGACCACAAGGGAGAAGAGGCGAAGCTGGAAATGACTACAGGTGAAAGAAAGGGGTTATCTCTGAGCAGCCAGTGCTGATAAAATCCCTGTGTCTGTCACTAACAGTAAAGAAGTCATGGACTTTGTGTAAATTAGTCTAAGAGAAAGAGGCGAGTCCGCATATACGAACTGGTGCCTGTGTCTACCATGTCGGTCATAGTAGAAGAGGCGTGGCTTATGTGAATATCATTTAGACTGAAAGAGGCGTGGCTTATGTGAATATCATTTAGACTGAAAGAGGCGTGGCCTATTTGCAGGTCAGTTAGAATTAAAGAGGCGTGGTCTATGTGCATGTCAGAATTAAAGGCGTGGCCTAAGTGCATGTCATTTACAGTAAAAGGCGTGGCCTATGTGCATGTCAGAACTCCAAATTTGCTTGCATTGAATAAGAGGCTATAACTTTTGCATGAATTTATTAATAAATTGACTAACTAATGATGTTTTGAGGAGTGCATCAGATCATGTCAATAATAAAAAGAGACATCATTTCACAGTAACAGGATTTGCAATAAGCATGAAAATGTCATGTTATTAAGACTCACTAGAGCTTCACAGGTGTCTTGGCCTCGTTGGCGCTGATAATGAAGAGCGGAAAAAGAATGGAGAAGAGACAGCCACTGAAAGAATGCGAAAGAATTCTGTAAAACCTCTATTATACAGAAGCAATGCACCTCCCTTTGACACTCAACATTGAAGGACATTAAACTTTAAAGTGTATTATAGATAATAATAAATAAAACTGGCGTGTTTAAATGCAACAGCTCATGCACTGCGAGTCACACGATGTACGACCGACATCCAGATTTAACAGCCGGAATAGACATCGTACCTGATGATGTACGAAGACGGCAGTGCAGTCAGCAGGGCCATGGGCAGACCGAAGCCAAAGTAATATGGCCAGTTCCTCTCAATGTTCGACAGCCTCTGGTGCATCTCGATCCCTTCCAACCACAAAGCAGACACGTCACTAACAGCGCTTTCACACAAACACAGACACTTGGATCGTTACAGACATAAAAGAGCTGAGGAGGAGCTCACCATGGTTAAACCATCGATATTCAAAGCAATAGAGCGAATAGAGCAGAGACATGTGAAGGAGGCTGACCGTCTGTCCGATTGCGTCGATGGGAAACAGACTCACAATCATTCCCTAAGAGAGAGAACAAAAGCACAAAGAGAGAAAAAGGAAGAAAAGTAAACATTTATCTAATAACTTAACATTCACACTGTGAAAAACAATGGTTTTTAAAAAATGCCTTTTCTAGAAATACTGCTTTATGGCAATATTGTTTTTAAATGACGTTATATTCCTGCAAAAGAATTGAACTATCTAATTTTGGTCAAAAAAAAAAAAAAAGGAATTTTAAAGATTAATAATAATAAAAAACCTTATTTATTTTTCCTCCTTTTATATATTTAATAGCATTATTCTTTCATGCTGTTAAATGAAATATATAAATAAATTATTTAAAAAATTTACATTTCCATTAAATTAAAAAAGGCATAAATATATTGATTTGGCATTATCCTGCATTTTTTAATAAATATCATGGTTATTACTAGGTGTACAAAAAAATACAAATGAAATATATATATAAATCACTTATTGGTTTAGAACCTTGCTACACTATGTGTATATTTATTATTGTTTTTGTTTTGGTCCACTTTATTTAAAAAATATATATATATTTTTTTTTTCATTAAACAATAATCTACTGACCTTTAACCATAAAAATTGGTGCCACACAATTACTTGCTTAAAACTTCAAATGGTATAGACCTAAATATTTCATCACAGAAGGATGCGATTTATTACAGGTAATAGACAGAGTCAGGAATTTATGTAGTGTTTGTTACTTATCATTTATTTATTTATTTATTTATTTTATACTTTAAAAGTGACAAATTCAAATTGGCAAACAACCTCCTAATAAGACAACTTATCCCATTCATCATCGTTAGCTTGAATCCAAAAATGGTACATTTAGTAGTAACACATCGCAGTTTTCTTTTATCAGATCAAGCAGCCCTAATGTACATACTTTAAGATACATTTTCAATTCCTAAAAGGATAAGAACTCAATTTTCCATCAAAAATTTCATTTAAAAAATCTCAGCTGCACTGCCAGTATTTTATGATCATATGCAACTCGCTGGGTTTTACCTGTGAGTTTACTTGTTTAATGTTGTCTGGTTCAGCTGACTGCGCTACAAAGACAGAAGGAAAAGAAATCCCTTACTGTACCTGAATGAGGAAGAGGGCCTGGAGGAGGAGGTTGAAGAGCATGTCCGCTATAATCTTGCTCACACTCGGGAAAGGCTGAGCTTTGCGTCCGGATACTTCGAAAGCCAGATCGGCAATGTCCTAAACGGAAAGGTTAACACACACTTTTATGCTGATTGTAGTCTGACACCAAAACCATCCACCATCTTATCTTCCTCTATGCTCTACATCTACACAATTAAAAACTTAATAAGCGATAAATAAAAACAATTAACGCGGCCTGACCTGGAACCAGATGGCATTGACGATCTTGCTGAGAACAAACAGAGGCAGGACCCAAAGCGCGCTGAACACTGACGTAAGGATGAACTCCAACCAGGACCACACATTTCCGTGCAGTGACGGATCACCTGAACATCACAGATGCCACAGAATAATAATTTTTATTTGCTAGCTAATGGAATCGCAAGTCGAACACAACACCGGAGTGAGATAAACATACCGATGATTTTTGCTGTGAGAGTCTGGAGCAGTGGTATAAACACTCGGTAGAAAAGAAACAGACTTAGCTGTTAGGGAAGAAAAAAACAAAAACAGAATGTACTCATGAGTCAAGTTAGAAACTTAAAGACACTTAAAGCATCATTTCACAAGTTATTGGACATAACAGACATTTATAGCTTCTATAGAAACCATCAACAATTTTAAATCTCAGTAACCGGTCCGCATTAGTAACAGTAATAAAACAATCAATCATTAGTACTGATAGTTAGAAAATTATGCCCTATACGGTTGTACTCAAAAGTTTGCATACCTTGGGAGAATGCGTTTTTTTTTTTTTAAGAAAACATGAGTGAGAATGCAAAATAATGGGTTTTTTTTCTTATCAAGTTCATATGTAAGGCAGAATGGCACAATCATCAAACAAAACATGACGATAATAAGTCAGCCTCACCAGAATCAGTCCTGATGGTGAATGATCCTAAATTCAGAAACTCCTTAACAAGACAGAGTTCACAGTCCAATACAGTGGAAAACAGCTCCGAGACAAAATAGCTTCCGAGATTTCACTCACGATTTAAAGGCTCAGATTTAACACGGTTACATTTGACGTGCGAGATTAATGTCCTTACGCGTGACTTACAGTTTTTGGCCACATGATGGCAGTGTGGGGAAGGAGGACAAAAATTTAGTCTAGTGGATTGGTATGCTTTACATTGTATATTTGTGTCAAAAGAGTATAATGCTCACTTTGTCAGAGTTAAGAACAAATCTGACCTACGAACATGCTCCCGGAATGTAACTCATTCGTTAGTCAGGGACAACCTGTATCGTGAATTGACCCCTTTAGCATGAATGATGGCATGCAGTCATTTGTAAGAATTTTACATGTGGTCCTTAATTCTCTCGGGTGGTATATCTACCCATTATTCTTTGCTCCAGTACCTGTATTTGGTTGTCTGGCATGAACTGCATGTTTGAGATCTCCCCAAAGTGGCTCAATGATATTGAGGTCAGGAGACTCTGATGGCCGGTCCAGAACCTTCACCCTGTTTCTGCTGTAGCCATTGGTGGGTAACGTAGCGTTTATCGTTCTGACTTTGAAGGTCAATTTAGATCTCATCACTCTAAATGACTTTGAAGTACCTCCTTATTGTGCCCCTTAAAACAACATCACTCCTTTTTTTCCCCCAGAGCAGGGTTTATTTTTCGCAAAAGTTTTTTTTTTTAATTTTTTTTTTTATTGAGTCGTGAACAATTCTTCTAGCAGTAGTGGATAAAATGTTTCTTGGTCTAACCTGACCATGGCTTACTATCAACAGAACGTCTTATTTTCCACCTCTTTATCAGAGTTTGAACAGTACTGACTGGCATTTTCAAGTGTTAAAATATATTTATGTCCTTTTCCTACTTTATAAAGTTACTACCTTATTATGCAGGTCCATTAGCAGTTCTTTTGTCTGTCTGACTATTTATGCATAGACATTAATTATAGTATATAACATGGCCAAACATTTAAGGGTATGTAAACTTTTGATCAGAGTTGTTTGGGTGATTTCGGTTGTCATTAGGTTTTAAAAAGGAGTCAAACAACTATGCCAGGGTTCAGCAACCAGTGGCTCTTTAATCCCTCTGCTGCGGCTCCCTGTGGCTTTGGAAAATAACGAGTATTTAATTTAAATGTATTTTATTTTAGCTTGTTAGTTTTTTTAAATGCAATTCTTAATTTGAAGATTATGGTGTTCTTGTAAGATTAAAATAAAATGTGTTTAATTTTTGTCGCTCAAAATATGTGTCACAACCGCCGATGTGCGACACCCGCCGGCATGCCATTAATATAAATAGTCCTTTTTTTATTCAGGTTGACAGCTGACTGCACGGTCCAGTACACGCGATAAAAGGGTGATGGCACACAGAAGCAGACTATAATAATTCAAGTTTGGCTTTTTATTTCATAAATACATTTTTGTTGTATATAAAATTTAGTTTCCTCTGTAGCAGTTCATTAAAATGCAACAAACTCCAGTTTTTTATACATAGCATAAAGGTAAAAAATGATTTTATGCAGTGTTATGTTCACTTTAGATCTCAAAAGGGTTTTGTGGCTCCCAGTGTTTGCTTTTTTGTGGGTCCAAATGGCTATGTGAGTGTTTAAGGTTGACGACCCCTGAACTATGTGACAATTAATGACTTTATGACTTAATGACTCTACACCATGACTTCCTTCTTTTCAACCTATTTTGCAACATATTTTATTATAATATTCTAACATTTTTAGTGTACTTTCATTACCACTGATGGAGCTGAACATATTGTAAACTTTAGGATTTTTTTTTTTAATTATAAAAAATAATCAGCATGGCGCTGTATTTTTTTAACATGCGCTTATGAGGGTGTAATTGTGATATGATAACAGTACAATTCCAAAATTCCACACACACGAAGTCACAGCCACACCTACTAAGAAATATATACTATATATATATTTTTAGGCCTGAACACAAAAAGTAATAAGTTTTTCCTCGCTGAGCGAGAGAATACGTACCCAGAACACACCTCCGTTCCAGGCACAACACTGAAAAATCCTACTCGCCACTTTGGGCTCACTGAAAACACAGCAACAAGAAGAACGTTACAAACGGCACAAAAGTGAAAGACTGTATCTCATGCACGCCGATGCACGTCACACCTACTTCTCATGTTTACGGTCCTGACTCTGCGCCCGTCTCTGTGCCAGCGGGCCGCTCGCTCGGCGCCGCCGCTGCTCTTCCCTTTTCTGCTGGATGCGAGCGTCAAGCTTCGTGATCGTCGCGATCCCCAGAATAGAATCCTTCATCCCCTGAAGATAAAAACATTTTCAAATGCATCTCTTTTTTTCAGGAAACAACTAAAGGTTTCAGTTATGATTGTTAAATTATGCTCCCAACAAAATTATCATCCCAAACACATGTAGACTCCATTTCAGGAGAGAACTGAAATGTTTTTTTGCCTCCACATTTCTTTTGTTCCCCCTGAAAAGCGTTTTCACAGAACCCCTCCCATAAAAGGCCAAATCCGATTCTTTAAAAATATTTACTGATATCAGACTGATATCAGATTCCTAAATACAAGTTCTTTAGGGTTTCATAACCTCTTAGTGCAACCCACCCCAAGATTTCACCACCTTTATACTTTTTCAAAATTTGAAAATTTTTTATGAATGCACTTCACTAACGCAAGAAAAAAAAATGAAATTACATCTACACTTTTTTTAAATTAGTATCATTCAAAGTCTGTGATCAATATTCCTTATATTAATTTTAAAAATAATAGAAAGAAACAAAAGAAGAGATTGTGACTTGTAATCTAAGAGCGCCTGATCTAAATTTAACTTTCTCAGTATTTAAGTCTAGGCTAAAAATCTATTTATTTAGCCAAGCTTTTTTTTTAATAGATTGACAGTGTTACGATGAACTTGTATATTTAGATGCTGTCTTCCCCACTCTTATTGATCACTCAGGTTTGTTGACAGTGGAGTGATTGGTTGCTTTATATTTCAGTTCCCCCTCATGTCTGTGTTTCCTTTTGGCTCTCCCTTTTAGTTATGCTGTAGTTAGTCCTGCCAGAGTCCCTGCTTGCACTCTACAGTAAATATGTATTCACCTTATACATTAAGAAACTGTGGGTATACCAAACTTCTCTCTCTCTCTCTCTCTCTCTCCTCTGTCGAGCTACACATGCTGCTCCTGAGCTGCCAGTGATCATGTCTGACTCTTTCTATTGTCATCTCAGGGAGTTTTTCCTTGCCATGCTAACCCTCAGCTTGCTCATCAAAGACAATCTAATAATTATAATATAAAAAATATATAAATTAAATATATTTATAAATATATACATTTAATTATATTTATAATTTATACACATTTCCACACATCTTTCAAACTTATTTTCATTTATTATTTTTTTATTCTGTGAAGCTGCTTTGTGATAATGACCATTATTAAAAGCGCTATACAAATAAAATTGAATTGAAGTTATGCTGACCGTCGCAACATTGCGGAGGAAGGCCCTGACGCTGTCCGCCATCTCCAAACCAGCTGGAGAATCATCAACTGCAGAAGGAGGGTGAGCCAGGAAGTAATCTCATGATAGGAGCAGGAAATCCCGGTAAACTGTAAAGACAAAGAATGTTTTCTTTAGAAACGCGACTTTGTTTCCCAAAATTGTTATTTGCATTATGACATTCCACTATCTGTACGTGTTTTTTTTTGGGCGGTAGGTGAAACATCAAATCACCTACAGCCCAGATTTGGCGCCCTGAGACTTTCGGCTTTTCCCAAAACTTTGAAAAGGAAGAGATTCCAAAGCATCGACAGGGTTCGGGAAAATATGACGAGGCAACTGATGGCGATTCCAACAAAGGATTTTGCACTGGGAGGCACTGGGAGAAGTGTGCGAAGTCCCAAGGTGCCTACTTTGAAGGGGACTTAGGCATGGTCCTGTGTGCAATGTTACTCATATTTCCTTCAGTAAATTTTAATAATGTTTTTCCTATTACATGGCTGTATCAAGACCTTCTATGTTGTAAGGATGAGAGAATAAAAATAAATTAATTAATTAAAAAAACTTATGTGACTAGGGCTTGCCAAAATGTGAATCAGTATTTTCCTCCATGGGAACTGACGATAACGATTCTCTTTTTTTCTTTTTTCTTAAACCAAAACATTTTTCACATTCAAGTAAAAAAAAATAATAAATGTGCTGTCTACAAAGGACTTTCAAGTCTCTTGTATAAAAAAATAAATATATAATTAAAAATTGGTTTTCCCCATTTAACAGTGAATAGAGTAAATAACTGAATCAAGATTTTTTTTTTAATTATTTAGAATTTTCAATTAACCGTTCATCTCTACATGTGAGAATATGATTTTTTTTCAAACATTGTAGATATTGTAAAAAATTAATTTGTTGTTTAGAAATGTAATACAAGATTAGTATTTCTTATATGAAAAACTTTGTACTTATGCTTTTTCTTTTTTTTTAAACCTGCAAACAAATATTGAAATATTTTGTACATTTTACCTGGAAGTGTACAGTTAGTGTGACATCACAAAGAAACTTAATAATGGTCCAAATATGTGTCTAAAAAGGTATGCACACCATTTCCAGGTAAAATATAAAAATGTAAGAGCTACAAAGAACACAAAAGCCTGGGAATAAGAAAGATCAGCACTTCCTTTTTGTTCTCCAGCTTAATGTGTATAGTTGTGTGCAAAAGTGAGTACACCCTTAAGACAAAAACCAAGAAAACACAAGTGTAGGCCTTTTCTCTGTGACTTTCTTGATCTTAGAATAAGATGATAAAGTTATTTAACCTAGAAATTGGAATGTTGTTCTTTGAAGATTAAAAACAGAAGCAGATCATTATTATTTTTTTGTCATTTGAAAGCTACAGGGGGGTGAAAACTTCTGCACAGTATACAAAAAAAATGACCAAGGTTCAGGAGCAGAAAAAAAACAACTCAATAATTATATTTAAATACAACTCGTGTTAAAAGAGAGTATTACATAAATAGCATAATGAAACGTTGAAATAAAATAATAATGCTTCCTGTTTGTTTGTTGGTTTGTTTGTTTGTTTGTTTGTAAACAGCCAGCCAGCTGTTGTCAATCACTAGCTGGTGCTGTTTATTTTATTTATGGTGATATATTTATTTCTACGCACGCTGTTCTCGATTACAGCCTCACTGTATGTTACAAATAATTATTTCTATAGTTATATTGTATCTCAAAAAAACAAACAAAACACTAACAGCAGCACCGCTGTGTGATTTAAGCTAAGCTAAGCTAGTAAACATGTTAACACAAATTCATCACGCTACAGCCACAAACATTTAAAATATAAAACCTTCATACCTCATATACACGATATTCTTATATCTTCTGTATTCTTAAGCCTTATTTCAAAAACACCACACACTCATTCTCAGCTCTCTCTCTCACACACACACACACACACACAGACAGTGAGCTAGCTTCAGTTGCTATTAAAAAAAAAAAAAAAAAACTAGCCAGTGCGTGCGTCCGTGCGTGCGCGTGCACGTGCGTCGTGCGCGCCATAGGGGCGACGAGAAAACACGGCGGCTCGCGTGCACGCGCGCGAAGCGCCCATGTCACAGTTCACGCGCACCGAGCGCTACCTGGGCGACGCAAAATAAGGTCTGTAGGAAACAAGCGCAATTTAATGCCTGTGGTTTTATTTTTATTCTTTTTGCCGTGCATTGAAGATGAAAAGATATTTCTCGGGGATGTATAAATAAATAAGCAAACGTCTAAAGTATTAAAGTATTTGCTGTGCATAAAGAATTGCTGACTTTCAGCCCCATGATGATTTTAAGCGTCAGGAGCGTGCACCGGCGCCGGCTCGTGCTGCTGTTCCTGAGTATCACCGGGATCATCATTTACCGGCACTTCAGGTGAGAAGAGGAAAAATAGCACAGTTTGCACAGTTGGAGTGGGAAAAAAGTATGTTTTTATTTTTTGCTCCTGAAGCTGAATATTGTTGAATGTGTAGTTGTTCATGTGCATCTTGAATCTAATGATTTTTGTTTGTTTGTTTGTTTGTCCGTTATTACATGTTAATATTACAGACATGTGATTATATATGTATTTATAAATCTTCATCAATGTATTTATTGCATTGTTTCTATGCTCAATGTATTATTATTATTATTATTATTATTATTATTATTATTATTATTAAGGCCCAAGCAACATCATAGTGTGTGAGGACTTGATCTTGATCGTCTAAGGATTTTTTCCCCTCATAATTTGGGGCTTTTTGTGGGTCTTAACATGCATGGGTTGCTAAATTCACCGAATTGATTTTGATATACTGCTCCTAGGGGTTTTATACGATCACCATCAACCCGGGCCAATATGATCTCAAGACAAAAATTCAAATTCAAATTTTATTTGTCACATACAGTACACAGTCATAGACAGTACGATATGCAGTGAAATGCTTATACGACTGCCAGTGACCTTAAAAAATAATAAAAGATTATACATAAGAAATAAATATGAATAAAAGAAATACGTTGAAAATAAAATTAAGAAGTAAAATTTGCTGTACAAAGTAAAATATACAGTAATAAAAGAAATACGTTAGAAAATAAAATTAACTAGTGAAATGTACTGTACAAAGTAAAATATACTTTACAAATAAGAACAAAATATCAATATAAGAACAAAATATCAATATAACAAATATAGAAATATAGAAAAGAAAATA
>JAOVVB010000008.1:14656700-14670499 GCA_028570985.1 Heterobranchus longifilis
ATATAATTTTAAAATAAATGACAGTAGATGCGATGTAAAATAACAGTGAAATGTTGACCTGTCACCCAATCAGCCTTAGGAAGAATACCAGATGCCTCCAAACTCTTGTGTACCTAGTACTCAAATTCAGGCCTTCATACAGTACCCTTTAAGTTTACCAGTGCCCTTTTCAAACCCCTTAACATGTCATTGCAACAGTCTCTGATTGGTGCTCTTGTCTGGGCTGCTGTTGTTTGAAAGATTTCATCATTTACCAGTCAAGCATCCAGATCATCCTTGTCCAGAAAGGACTGGAGTTCCAACTTTTAGAACAAACAGTTCTAAAGGCTGTGTTGTGCCACTGCATGACAGTGCATGACAGCCAATGTTTACCTATTTATTGCCACTGAAGTCTTGCATGGTAGCTTAGAAAAACTGTTAATTCTGGTCAGTCTGAAATTACAGACAAACCTGACCCTGTGTCTAGACCAATCTTGCACAAGATTTTGTCATGTGCTTCAGTCATTCTTAAGACATAACAGATCACCTTTGTCAAAGTCTGTGCTGTCAGTTTCACAGTCAATTACTTTGAAAATATCTTTAGTATTACGTTTGGAACCTGTGTCTCTGTGTGAGTTTTCTCTTTAATTGGGTTTTTGTCTATTTTTCACACTCTATGTGGTCTCATCTGTGACATTTCCTCTCACTTTTTTCTTTGAACCAACCATCATTTGCATGGTTTGCATGTTACAGTAATAACAGCTTTGACTTTTTTATTCAAGGACATTTTGTACAGTTCACGTTTGAAACTCTGTTCCTCTGTTTCTCTGACACATACTTTTTTTTGCTGACTCCATTAGTAATTCAATGGTCAGTCCCTGATCCAGGGTTAATTCTCTTTCTGACAGTGTCCTCTTTGGGATACTTAATGCATCAGAACATAACCCAACATAATTTTCAAAGTCACAGTATTGAGAAGTGTACAAACAACTTTGCAAGGTTTGGAAAATGTATTTTTATCCTTTGATCGGGTCTGTTTTGTTAAATGTGACCAATTATGTGAAGGGCTGTGATTGCCATCTTTACTGGGGTTACTACATTGCAGAGAAGGTTTTAGAGACTTTCTTTTCCTTTGTAATCTCAACTGCATCAGAATACAGTTCAATCATCTCAATACACTATTCCCAGGATTCACTTGCACATTTGCATCCAACTTACAGTAAGCTACAGTATCATCATGTTCACTTGCTAGTTGAGGATGTCTAGTGATGTACTGTACAAGTTACAATCAATTGAATTGAATTGTGTAGATTAAATTATAGAAATGGGAACAAATGGCTTAATGAATCAGGCTACCAAGTGCCTAAAGATACAATTTAAAATTAGTTTGTTTATGTAACAACCTAAGCAGCAACCTCATTTCCCCTCTCGCCTGTTCCAAATTCTCAGTATTCAGCATCATCAAAATACTCGACTATACTACAATACTATACTAATCACTGGCCTGATCACGTGCCATCATATGCATCTGTTTCTCACGGGATCATACCTTCAAGATTTTTTTTAAAATGCTTGAATTATTCATAGGTCGCTATGTGGCATATCAAACAAAAACATTCCTTTGAAACTGCTCAGGGATTGGGCTGAAAATGAGAGCCGAATGTTGCCCAAAATGAGAGCCAAAAAATGTCCTTCAGGAAGCCTGGAGAACTATTTCTCTAGACTACATTAAAAATGCAAGAAAGCCTGGCTTTTTGGAAGCAAAATATGAAGAAATGAGGAGTAGATCAACTTTCTCAACTTTCTTTCAACTTCTCTACATTTGGAATTTGGAGGACAGATTACGACCCTTAATGGCAGTGGTATTCCCTAATGACAGTGGACTCTTCCAGCAGGATATACTACCCCAATACACTGCAAACATCGTTCAGTAACAGTTTGAAAAACATAACAAAGAGTTCAAGGTGTTGACTTGGCCCACAAATTCCCTAGATCTCCATCTGATTGTGCATCTCTGAGGTGTGCTGGATAAACAAGTCTGATCCATACAGTAGTCACAGGACTTAAAAGATCTGTTGCTAGCGTCTTGGTTTTAATGTTATGGCTGATCAGTGTATATGCATACTGTTGAAGTTGTATATCCATGCACAAATTACCTGTACATATTCATTACCGCCAATCAAGCATTTGCCAAGCCGGTGCACCAAACAGATCCATATGCTTTATATTCCAGTTCCAGTTATTTTAGGATATCACTGCCAACATCTTTATGCAATTTCCAAGACCAAGGTTCCCTTATGCACACAAAGAAGACTCTCACATCCTAAAAGAAAAAGGATTCCTTTTTTGTTTGTTTGTTTGTTTGTTTGTTTGTCTTTTGTTTCACAATGTGGGTGCATTCTCACTTTCAATTCACTGTCATGAATGGATTTCCAGTAGGCAATAATAACGGCAAAACTTACAAGAGAGCTCTAAGTGTTGTGTGAAGAATTGATAATGGAGGGAAGTTTGAAAGAAAAGTGAGTAAAGGAATAAAGAGAAGGCTTTGTGCCAAGCAGTTGGAGCAGCACAGAGGACATTTTGGTGAAGGCACAGTTTTCACAGATAATGCAGAAGCAAAAAAAAAAACGCTCTGTCTCTACGGAAAGCAGACTACAGAATTAAAGGACTGAAAGGTATTTCGAAGATGAATGCCAAGGTTTTGCCTTTCAAACCGAGAGCTCGACCATTAAAGAAGTCAAGTGATGTGGTAAGAAATAAATATTAATATATTAATGCGTAAATGGAAAACAAAATATCTCTGGATGAAACTTAAAAGCCGATAAGGCAAATGGTTAGGATGGCAAATGGTAAGATAATGAACAGTGTGAGGGGAAATGGAATGTACATGCTGATCAGTTTATCAACTTTTTAATCAATTAACCAAAATTTTTGTACACTCTCCTCAGAAGATTCTGATCCTCTGCACTATTATATTACATTCATTCATCTTCTATACTGCTTATCATGTACCGGGTCACAGAAGGCTTGGACTTAGGGCATGAGGTGGGTTATACCCTTGACAGGGTGGCAATCCATCACTCACACACTACAGGCAATTTTGGGAATGCCAATTAGCCTAATCTGCATGTCTTTAGACTGTGGGAGGAAACCGATGTACCAGGAGGAAACCCACCAAGCACGGGGAGAACATGCAAACTCCATGCACTTAGAGGGAGACGGGAATCGAGCCCTGCCCTGGAAGTGCAAGTGCTAACCACTACCCTTCACTCACTACACCATGTCTCTGTGCAATCAGAACCTTGGCCCCATAGCACTGCTGCCTGGATGCCCTTTAAGAAGTGGAGCAGGACTAAAATAACCTGAGCTCAAATTCAAATGCACCAGCCAACTGGAAATGGATACACAGCTCTATTTTAAGCTTTGCTCTGCAGTGCCATGAACATATATACATGTGTGAATTGCAGTAGCCATGCAATCATGGTTTAATGGTTCAAATCTTCCTCATAACATGAAGTACACTTGTTTTTTTTTTTTTGCCTTCCTAAAGAAAACAATAGCATGATGCACGCGCGCGTGATGCACCATGCGGCAGCGCGTTGATTGACAGCTCGGCAACCAATCAGAGTTCAGATCGGGGATTTTAAGGCGGGAGCTCCTGCAAGAACAAGCGGTTTTCAGCTAGCCGTGTCCTCAGCAAACGGAGGTACATTTTATATGTATTTATATATCTTAGACATTATACGTGAAATGCATTTAAACACGGTTAAAAACATAAACCTGTGTGGAAAAAACGGTGTTTAAATAATGCTAAGTGTATATATCGTAGCGGTTTGCATACCGTCCAACGAGTCACTGAATCAATTCCGATTCTCTTGTATAAATATTTTAAAAAATTAAATAAAACTTGGAGTTTTTCCCATGTCCTATTACATAGTTCTTTGTGTCAACGAGAATCGAGTCGTCTTTATTTCGTAAAGAACAATGTACAGCCTTATTCTGGCTAACAGATAAGTGAACCGACACTTTTTGAATGACTCATTGACACGAACCGATCAGGTGATTCGATTCTCGAGCAGGAAGTAGAAATCTCAATTCTCAAATCTTTGGCACTTGTGCTCTTTCTTGTTTGGTTTTACCCTCGTATATTTACCATTCAGTGAGTTAGTATAATAAATATGTTTGCTTTGTATGAAATTTATTCTCTTATTATAATAAATTTTGCCCCAAGCTTGCTTTCTCATTGTAAAGAAATGTGACTGGATAAAAGAATTGCTGTATTGCTGTAGAGTTGCTGTATAACAAACTGACTGATTTATTTTATTTATTTATTTTATTTCCCCCCAAAATAATATTAAATTAGTAAGAGTGTATGTTAAAATGAGAAAAAGAGAAATTCTTAAATAAAGTCACTATAGCAAAAACAATGTGTTGTATACACACTGAAATAATTGAACACTATTGAATAATTTAAATAATTAGTGTCTGACAAGACTGATCCTGAGTACACGCCCATTTTTGGCAGACACTAATGAATATTAATGAGTATGCGAATGAACAGTCACGTGACAAACTAAATACAGGCTGCACCAAACAACTATCAAAAAAGAAAAAATTAAACAAAAAATTTATAGATATATGTGCAAAGCCAAGACAATAACAATATCACTTGTCATTTTTATGGATATTCTTCTTATTCATTGTGTATTTGTATAGTCTGAATCAATCTTCAAGGGTTATTATTACTTCCTTGTACAAGGCAGCACTTAGTGGTTGGCACTTGCACCTCTGGGTTTGATTCCCCTCTCTGGGTCTGTGTCCACGGAGTTTGATGTTCTACTCCGTGCTTGGTGGGTTTCCTCCTGGTACTCCGGTCTCCTCCTACTGTCCAAAGACATGCAGATTAGAGTAATTGGCATTCCCAAATTGCCCGTAGTGTGTGAATGAGTGTGTTTTATGTGTTAGCGTGTTTAATGTTTGGCCTGCATTGGATTGGCACCCCGTCTAGGGTGTACCCCATATACAGGTGACCCCATATACATACTCGAGTGACCCTATATACGGGATAAAGTGTTATGGACGATGAGTGAGTAAGACGACTTCCTTGTACAACCTACAGTCTTAGTTCGCATGTTGTCACTGATGCTACTGTTAAATATAATAGGTCAAAAATATACGATTACCTGTGTTAAATATTGAAAAAAAAAACCCCACATATTTTCAGTTCAATATAATACACGGGACAGACTTGTATGAGGTATTTGTGCAGCACTGACAATTAAGGCAAAACTCTTGAAAAAAAAAATTGTTTTGGGTGGTTCTGCAGCTCTCAGCTTTTCTTTGCCAGAAATTTAGAAACGGGTCTACCAGGGATCCAAAACTTTTAAGAACTATATTTATTGCAAATAATTCTCTCTCTCTTTAATTGCTTATTAAATATGAAAATTCACACCTGTTTACACACTGCTTTAGGCCAGACTTTTGTATACGTATCATTTCACTTTGAAATACTCACTTCTTGATGCCTGCTTTGAGAGTTGAATCATATGAACCAAGTAGCAGAATCTGATTCACCAGACGGCACACCCGAACGTGTAAAGCGAGACGTAACTCAAACTACCGTCAAGAGTCATGCGTTTGCAGATGGTGCCATGTTTAAGCACTAGTAACATCTGCCTCCTTTTCGCTGTGGCTTCAAAGGACAAATTCAATTAATATGATTCATCACAAGCTTCTATAGTAATTGAACTCCAGGATTCTCATTGACTGAGGTGTGATTTTACAACATCTGCTAAGAACCGTGTAGAACTGGATCACGTGATACTACGATAACCTTTATTTCTTTGTGGATGTCTTCCTTGTTTCAGGTGCTTTGGAGAGAGACAGAAAAAGAGAGAGAGAGATGAGCCATCTGTGATGAGCATAAGAACAAGCAAAAGAAGCTGAAGGAACTTCTGATTCTTCTCCAAACTCTACCTGCTTCTCTCGGAATAGCAGAGATGATTCTCTAAGCCGACCTGTTTACTGAAAGCTCTTCTTCTTCCTTTTTTTTTCTTAAGGCTTCTGCAGCATTTTTTTTTTCCTTCAGATCATTCCTCATCTCAGCGGTGGGAATCATGGGGGCTACCGGTTATGGCTATTACCGCACGGTCATTTTCGCCTCAATGTTTATGGGGTACTTGCTGTACTACTTTAACCGGAAGACGTTCTCCTTTCTGATGCCGTCGGTCATGGCGGAGATCGAGCTAGATAAGGAGGAACTCGGTGAGTCTCGGTAGCTCTAGTTGTAGCCGTGGAGCGCTTCCAAATTTTGTCAAACGATTTGTCAGAAGGTGTGCTGGTGATCATGTGATTAACTTTTTTTGCTGTTTGACTGTCTCAGGTCTGATCACGAGCAGTCAGACTCTGGCATACGCCATCAGTAAGTTCATCAGTGGGGTGCTGTCGGATCAGATCAGTGCCCGCTGGCTCTTCTCCTCCGGCCTCCTCATCGTCGGGGGCATCAACGTTCTCTTCGCTCAGTCCTCATCCGTCACGGCTTTCACATTCCTCTGGTTTGTGAACGGCCTCGGCCAGGGATTTGGTTGGCCACCGTGCGGCAAAGTGCTGCGCAAGGTGAGATTCTCACTAATTGTACGGTCTGGACAGAACCAGAACTTAACCAAGGTGTTATTTCACAGCTCAAGACCATTTGACATAATTAGATCTTATCCCTGGACGTGTGCCATTACACAAGGTCACCGTCCACCTGTTGTTCAGAGTCAGCACACTACAGCTTAAGTTGTAGTTTAGAACATGTACAGATCACATGACATCTACTATATGCAGCCACAGCATTCGTCTTTATTATTTGTAAAGGATTTTGCATATACTGTAGACCACTTTAATATTATGTGCTGTTTTGTGTACATCCATGACATGCTGTGTAGAAATTCAGGGAGCAAATACTTATGCAAAGTACTGTATGTATGTGAGGATAGAGTATAAATAGACTTCTGGAATGTCTTGGGTTACAAAGAGTGCTTTTCACACACACACACACACACACACACACACACTGCTGAGAAACATGTTGAACCCTATAACCATATAAATGGATTTAACTACAACAAGAAATATATGTACATAAAAATGTGTGCAAATTTTTTTAATGTGTATACAGTACTGTTCACGTAGCTGGGTTATTTAGTAATTGTGTACAGTATTATTCGCGTAATATATTAACTATAATTAGTACCATATTACTAATAATAGTAAATAGTATATGTACATACTGTATGTATATTTTTATATATGTAGTTATACCAGTAATAATAGTGACTCTATAACATTCTTCCAGTGTTTTTTTCCCCTCACAGTGGTTCGAGCCGTCCCAGTTTGGCACGTGGTGGGCCGTTCTGTGCTGCAGCATGAACCTGGCTGGGAGTTTGGGTCCCATCATCACCACACTGCTGGCTGCGTACTACAGCTGGAGGAGCATCATCTGCGGCTCCGGCGTGATCTGCATGTCCTTCGCTTTTATTTGTCTGCTGCTGGTGAAGAACGAACCCAGAGACGTGGGCCTGCCCAGCATCGAGCCCGGGACCAAGAAGGGCAAAGGCAGGAAAGGAAGTAAGGTCTCCGTAGTGATGCTTTACTCTACAGTGATGCGAGACACGCTAACCTGCTGCATGATGCCATCCAGCTACTTATTAATTATTGATATATTTAAACCATTATTTGTGGTTTTAAGTTTGGTACATTTAATACCAAACTTAAAACCGTAAACTGACTCTTTGTTAGCTTTGTTTCTATGAGAGTTTGTATAGAGTTTGAAATTTTATAGGAATAGTTTTATAACAGGAAATAACTGTGTCCATTTATTTATTTAGAAATTATTCGATAATTTTTTTATTTGGAAACTACAGATTTCTTAAAAAAGATTATTTTGTTATTGTTGTGTTTAAGTTGTATTATCGCAAAAAGACCACACAAAGGAAGAATAGAGAGGCTAAAATTGATATTTTTTTACTTTTTGGCAAGAATAAAAAAAAACAAGTATAAAAAAATAATACAAATGCTTATCGTTTATTTATTAACAGGTGGCTCTCAAAGGAAAAAAAACAGTCCTTGAAGATGGCAGATAACCATGTTTTTTTTTTTCAGCATTTTTTTCATTTGTCTCAATGCAACAAAATACTATCATGAGCTGTTAACAATAGTGCAGTCAGGTGGGAGTCTGATAACTGCACCTTATTGTGCTTTAATGAAGTAAAATGTTGTATAATATTAATAGTAAAAATAATAATATCCTCTTTCTATGTACGTTTTTATACAATTTTATAAAACTCTTTTTTTTTTTTTTTTTTTTAAATGCTTCCTGCCGTAACCCGCTCTGTCTCTCTTTGCTCTCTAAAGCCCCGAATGATGAGAGCACCTTTAAGGAGTTTGTGCTCTCTCCATACCTGTGGGTGTTGTCCTTCGGTTATCTAGTGGTGTTCGGTGTGAAGATCGCGTGCACCGACTGGGGGCAGCTGTTTCTCATGCAGGAGAAAGGCCAGTCCGTCATGATGGGTACGATGCAGCACCATGGACCAAAAAAAGAAATTTCCAGAGACATTTCACAACCACAATCCAACATTAACTGTTCACATAGTAGAGTTTACTGTATTTAACAACTATATACTGTACAGAAATATTCACATGTCTGTATAGTAACGATATAGAGAAATATTTATGTAGTGAAAGGTTTGCAGTCATGTGTACAAGTTTGTACAAAGATGAACAACAACAACAACATAGAACAAATAAACAAAATTTTTTTCATGCTGCCAAAGAGAGGCCACAAACTTTTACACATGACCATATTTCTCATTATAAGGACATTTACCTTGACTTGAGGAATTTAATTAGCTATAATCAGATATAAAGTCGTGCCCTCGCTTCTTTCTCGCAGGCAGTTCGTACATGAGTGCCCTGGAGGTCGGCGGTTTTGTGGGGAGCATCGCAGCAGGCTTAATCTCTGACAAAGCTGTTGCCCGGGTGTGTGTGTGTTCTTTTTGTGTTTTCTTTTTACTAGAGCCCAATCTGTAATGGCTCAACATCGTAAACTTATCAAAATGTTTTCATTGTGGTTTAAACAGCAAGGACTGGGTACACATGGCAACCCTCGGCATACGCTTCTCATAACCATGATGGCGGGCATGGCCGTGTCCATGTATCTCTTCCGAGTCACCATCACTCCAGATGTCACAGAAGTATGGCGTCTGCATCGCAATTTATTTTATATTTTAGGAGAAAATTCTTAAAACTTAAATCTTTATATATTATTACTAGTATGATAGAAGCCTTCTTATCATTTTCTTTCTTTCTCTCTGTCTGTCTTTGCTTGTTTGTGATTTATGTTTATCTCTGTATGTTGTATGTTAATTAATGAATCCTGTATCTCCTGTTTCTTTCAGGAAGCTCCTCTCTGGGCTGTTGCTCTTCATCCAGTCTCTGTCCTCACTGGGTTGTCTGAGAAAGAGGTTTCTTATTTAATATTATTTAATCTCTTATTTAATATTATTTAATCTCTTATTTAATATCATTTATTTAGCCTGTACATCAAATTTGATGCAATCTATCGAAGCCACTGATTCAACATAATATAGAATTATACGGAACCCAATATGGTGCTGTATGAGAGGCCACGCCCCCTTCAGCCATAGTAGCCAGTTTATAAAGAGCTGCTTTTAAAAAAATTAAACCCCTGTCTTTTCTTCCACCTAGCTCTGGATATTAACTCTCGGTGCTGCTTTCGGATTCTCGTCCTACGGACCGATCGCACTGTTTGGAGTGATCGCTAGCGAAAGCGCCCCTTCGAATTTCTGCGGGACATCGCATGCCATCGTCGCGCTTATGGCAAACGGTATGTCTTGGGTCCAGTTGACAAATTTTAATAAATATACAGTAACAACATGGCATCAGAGCTGATACAGTAATAGCACAATAAACAGTATTGATGTCAGAAGTGTTAGAGTAAGAGGTAAGAGTCGATATTTATAACTTTTTTATAGTTTTTTTTTATCCTGTAAATCACAAAGAAAGTCAAAAATGACCTGAATTCCATCTTTAGAATGTGAATACGGTACTGTGCTAAAAGTGTTTTTTGCAAACTGTTAAAAGTTGTAAATTAAAGTTAATGAAACAAAGTCAGAAGCTGGTAGGGACAGGAATCACCATGAACCAGCTGATACGATATTATAATAGGGCTGCAACTAACGATTATTTTAATAATCGGTTAATCTGTCGATTATTTTTTTCAATGAATCGGATAAAAAGCTAAAAATGCTTTTCTAACTTAGTAGTTTTGTCCTGTTTTCAGTCCAAATACCTAAAAAATCTTAAATCAAGGTACATTTACTAGACACATGAAATAGCATAAAAAATTATGTCTTGTTTTCTTAAAAAACACCTCAAAATTAAGTGATTGTTTGCTTAAAACAAATAAAATTATCTGCCAATGGGGTAAGAAAAATAATCGTACTGAGATATAATCTCAAACAGAGGTTTTAAGCGTCCCTTAATTTTCTCATGCCATTTTTCTTGTCTAGTAATCTTGATTTAAGATTTTTTTTTAGATATTTGGACTGGAAACGAGACAAAATTACTAAGTAAGAAAAGCTTTTTTTGCAGTGTAGCTATACATGACAACAGATTGAAAAATGAATGGTCCAAAAAAGGCGAGTGAATAAAAACGTGTCTTTAGTCTTGTAATGAAAAGTGCAAAGTAACTATACCACCCCACTGTTATTACTACTGTTATAACAGTTACTACTGTTATTAATGAGCTAACACTAACTTGTCATGCTTGTCAAGTGACGAGTTAACACCAGCACCAGGGACATTACGTTCCTCATTTCAAAACGCAACAAAAGTAGGATTCTGTAGTGACTTACCCTGCTGTTGAACTCCTCATCAAACACATGTTTGCGATTCAGGTGCTGGATCATTGCCGTGGTGCTCCCGTGCCTGTCGCTTTTGCATATTTTGCAGTTAACACACTTTTTCTGTTTATTTAGTATGAAATGCTCCCACACCTTGGATACTTGGATTTCTTTGCCTCCGCCATGTATCTTTCCTCTACCTCCACTCATTTTTTTTTGCTCCGCACTGTGTATGAGGCACCGAACTCTACTAGCATCAGTGCGCGAGAGAGACCAGTGTGTTCACTCCGCTCGCCGCTAAACTAAAGTTTTTTTTTTTAAATAATCAAATGTCAAAACGAATCGATTATGAAATTCGTTGTCAACTCTTTTAGTAATAGATTTTTATCGATTCGTAGTTGCAGCCCTATATTATAATGATACCTAGATTCTGATTCGATTTATAGTGCGATTCTGTTACTATCATGTTTTTATATCTTGGTACAATATTAATTATATATTTATATAGGTTTATTTATGGTTATAAAAAACAGTTCATAAATAAGACAGATAGGATTTGAGTCTTATATGCCTTTGACACAAATCTACAAGCTTTTTTTTTTGTTGTCTGAAAAGTGCTCTTTTACAGTGTGTAATATTTTTCTGGTCTACAGTTATTTTCCTGTAAGATGGAAATAAGTTTTTTGCTAGAATACTACTGGAATTGTAAATCATTTTTAACTAAGTGTAAAAACAAAGTTGGTACAAAAAAAGGACTGTATGTCTTTTGGAATGGTTTAATATGTCTGTCTAGTATTCGTGCTGTGAAGTGTTCCATAAACACTTCAACTATTTGTGTGTTTGTGTGTCTATCAGTCGGGGCATTTCTCGCCGGCCTGCCATTTAGCACCATCGCCAAGCGCTACAGCTGGGACACGGCCTTCTGGGTAGCGGAAGTGACCTGCGCCCTGACAACTGTTTGGTTCTTCATGTTCCGCAACATGCGCACGAAAATGGGACGAGTGGACGAAAAGAAAGACTGATCCACACACACCGAATATGACACCCAACTCGGACCCTGTCAGTGTGAACTTACTGAACTACATCAGGAACCGAGAATCATCTCTGCTTTGAAGAACCACTTTTCGGTTAATGTACAGTATTTGTATTTGCTATAATAAGTTCATCTGAATGATTCGGCAGGGGCTGAAGTTCTGCACTAGAACCTGGAAGGTTTTAATATAGGTCTTAATTTGATTGATTTTGCATTTGAATAAATTACCATAAAAGTAATGACGTTACTTCAGCATTCATGCCCCAGGCTGTTCGAGCAGGTCTCACTAAATCTCCCCTGCTTTTTAGGTGTTTAGATTTTCTTTTAATCAGATTCTTATTGCAAGTTGTAAAGTATGAAATTTAAACGATTAAAGAAGTTGACGCATTACATACTATATTTCAAATACAGCACAAACATGTCACTTGTAATGTTGTATTTCACTTTTAGGGATGAAATAAAGGGATTTTATTAAAGTTTATTTAGACCAACTCATATGTGATTAATTTTTTTTTTCATTATTTTTGGTAAAAGTTTGCTGTCATCAAGAAAGAGTACAGGGAATACAACCTTAGTGGTAAAGATATTTCCTGTTAAACAGTGACAAATATTTGAAAGATGAGGTATGCAATAATGACTTAATAAAATTATGTGTATTCATTCATTCATTCATTCATTCATTCCAACCTTTCCAGTTTAGTACAGTGCAAATGATATGTCACATTGTCAGACAGTCTGATGTATAAATTATTAAACGTCATAATTTTTTCCGGTTGGACAAGTTGCATCTTAAAGTTCTGCGTCGATCAGTAAGGCCTCCATTCTACAATCGAACAGGATCTTGCCGTTCACTTCTAGGTTGTTGTTGATTGGTTGTTTAAGAAACTCTACCACTCCATCCTTCAGCTCTGGAGGAGCAATCTTACTGAAGTTGATCAGGAGGTCCAGTATTTCCTCTCCCTTTTTCATCTCTATGATGTCCAACAGGGACTGTAACTTGTAGCTTTGGAAGGGGATATTTTTGAAATCCAGATAACTCGTGACATCAGCAAAGGTCACCCTTGTGTCTTAGGATGAAGTTAATCAGTGTGTGCTTACTTGTGTGCAGAATGACAAGGATTTTGCCATCTTTGTGCAGTAAACTCCAGTAGAAGGAAACCGTGGTCCCTAGTACAGCATCTATGAAAAAAAAAGTAAATTAGGTTAATCTTGATGTTCCTCTTTTGACCGCTTAGCAATTTAAACCTTTTTTAATAGGAAGTGGTTGAGATACTATATCCCTGTGATTGGCTAGCATCTTTCTGTAGTTGACACAAAGAAGTGAAAAAAAGGGAAAGCCACCCATCTCATGAAACAGGTTTACAATATGACTTGAAATTGATTAGGAACAATAAAAAAGGACACAAACAAAAACATAGCAATGTGTGTACGAACCTCAATCATGCTAATTAATTTCACTTTCAAGAGCTGGCGTCTCTGATAACAATGCTAGAAGAAAGTTCTCCAGCATCAGTGCATTCTGAAATAGTTTTGGGGGCTAATATAATTTTAGTGGATTATAAAATATACACTACTCACAATAAGTTAGGGATAGTGTTATGTGTGAGTGCTTTTCCTATTTGCTCTGAATTTGAATGAAATAAGTAAAAGTTCCCTTTGATATTGCTAACAATGTATGAGAAGAAACACCATATTCATTAGTTTAATATTTATTACCCCAAAAATTTAGACAATAAATGGATGGTTTGTCTGGAAACCCTAGTACCCCTCGCATCTCGTAAACGGGCCTGCAGCTGTGTGGCGGTTGCATAACGATGTCTGAGTGCATAGGTCCTTAGGTACTGGTCATCGTTGCGGTCTGTCACTCGTGGGGCTCCACT
>JAOVVB010000008.1:14694547-14706582 GCA_028570985.1 Heterobranchus longifilis
GTCTGGTTGTAAGTGTGGGTACCTCAGCCACTAGAGGGCAACAAATGCTAAGCCTTATTAGTATGGAAGTCCCACATGTCATTTGTTTGGGCCTCATGCATAATATAATTGTTCTCTTATATAACTGCTGCAAAATCATACAGTATCAGTTTGTCCAAACATTTAACATACAAAATTTACTTCTTTGTTTCCAATTCAATTATTTTACCAAACTAAATAAACATGTTTGGCATCTGAATTTAACTAGTTCATGTTCATCTCTGCTCAGTGGTGGCTCAAACAGTTAAGGCTCTGGGTCAGGGGTTCAGCCACTGTTGGGCCCTCGAGCAAGGCCCTTAACCCTGTCATGTCTGACCCTGCGCTCTGACCCCTGTTCCAAACTGAGATATGCAAAAAAACCCAAAAAAAAAACGAGTCTTGTAATATACAAGTGACAAATAATGGTTATGATGATGATGATGATGATGATGATTATATTCTTTGTTGATGTCAAACAGAAATTATGAATAAAACTGTATAGAAAAGCCATCTTGTTGGTCTGGCGGTTAGCACTATGATCTCTTACAGTTTTCAATTCTCGCCTCGGGTCTGTGTTGCATTTCTCTCCGTGCTTGGTGTGTTTCCTTCGGGTACTCCAGTTGTAACTGATAGAATTTAGCGAATATTATGTGAAAACCTAAAATTCTTACAAGCGACTATGCTATTTTGTCTCATTCCATCTCTGTAACTTTGATAGTCACAAGAATTACTACCGCTACATATCTTGCCAACAAATGAATCATGAGTAAAATATGCTTTTAAAACTATACTAGTTAAAATTTACTGTTAGCTAGAATTTGACTTGTGGACTAACCAGTTAGGTGGCACAGTGGTTTAGCAGTGCGTAGTGGTGTAGCCTCGCACCTCCAGCGTTGTGAGTTCAACCCCATGCTTGGTGGGTTTCCTCTGGGTTCTCTGATTTCCTCCCACACTCCAAAGATATACAGCCTAAGTTAAATGGCATTACCAATCCATCCCAATGTGATGGACTGGCACCCCGTCCTGGGTGAACTCCACCAATGCTTCTAGGAATGAATCAATCTTGTTCAGATTGCCTCCAGGACTGTCTGGTATTTGTGTATCACTCTGCCCAACCAGCTCCCACCCCCTCCGTTCTCCTTCCCCATGGCCTTGCCCCTGGAGTTTAGCGGTATTAATTAAGTAGATATATTTTGTGGTGAAAATGTGTGAAAATGAAATCAGTAAGACTTTTGATTGTACGTTTTTTTTTGTAACAGACCAAAAATAAATTTGTTCTTTCATCATCATGACTTGCGGTGCTGAATGCATAATGTGACAATTTAGTGCCATCGCTATTAAAGACAGGTTGTCTAAAGGCTGCAGAAAATTCATGGAACAGCTACAGGTACTGTGTTGATGATTGTCAAATGGAAACAAACCACGCCAAGGTACGCTTTCATGGAATTCAAACCAGTTTTGCTAAGTATCAGAAGTAATAATCTTAACACCGCTAAAATCATGGTATATTTACATCTGACAGATTTCTGATATGAAAACTGTAGCATGTCCTTTTGTCTTTTGTATGATGTGCACTAATGTTGTGTTTTGACCTTGCTCTTCAGTCCCATGCTGACTTTAATCAAAGGTGTGAGTCGTCGTCTTACGGCTGTCCACAGTGGGGAAGAGCTCACACGTTATCTTTCTCGTGTCTTCCCACCTGCTCTCTTCCTGTAGACTTTCTAAACCACTATAGTAACACTTAAAACCCACACTACTACCTACCGCCAGTCCAAACGCTGCACAGCACGGCATCTCCTGTTGTTGCAAAGCTGAAAAACCTAAAAGTGTTACTCTGCCTTAGTTTCTGTTTCAGTAGCAACGCAGCTTTGTCATACTTCCGGCTCCTCTATTGGACCACTGTCCGACTGGCATGAAAATGGTTTGGCTTGAAAATTAGCAGACTTCCACCGAGCATTGGTTGGTTCCTTAAAATCCACACACATTGAAGTTTTTACATGACATGCAAATTATTGTGTGGTTCTCTGCGCTAAGCTCGAAAGGGTGGTGCATGAAAAATTACAGGGTTTAATTTATGCTTCTAGCACACAATAGCATTATGTTGACTCATGTATTCATACCAAGGACATATTGTCTCCTGTACACACCTGCTGATGATCCTACCTGTACATGTGACTATGTGATATATAAGGTTGGGTTTAACTGCCAGGGAGACGAGTGTTTACTGTGTTGACATGCCAAAGAAGGGTGTATTATACAAACTTTATAACAAACAACACATCATGAGTAATTAATCTTTCTGCTTGGCAAGCTGGGTACTCTGGCATTTTTTTATTTTTTTTTAATGTGATCATCGTACTTCATGTTCCTCCCTCTAGTTTTGGTATGACCCGGCCTACATGCAAAGCAGAGAGGTTAAACAGGTATCGCTCCTCTGTTCTCTCTCTCCTCTCGCATATGTGTGATAAGGCGAATGCTGAACTTTGGCTTTCTTTCGGTCATACAAGATGAGATAAGTGTTTCTTTTGATATACACCTGCTCGGATATGAATCAGAAGGAGAAACTTGGCTCTTCATGTCTGACTTTTGTTCCTGAATAATTCCCTGGACTATTAGTATTTTATTCGGTAAGTGTATTATGTTTAATGAGATTTCAAGGTCCATAAAGAATTTGAGCTGATATGGGGATATAATAAAAATTGATTTGTAGTTCAGCTTAAGCTTACTTAAGGCCTTATAATATAATGTCCAATGGTTTTCACCATTGTTTTCATGAAAAACCTCTTCAATAAAAAACAGCTTGGACACTTTGTCTGATATTATGTAGTGACTAATATTAAATAATCCATTGATTTACATTAAACTTACAATAAATATAGTTGTCTTATAAGAGCAAAAATTGTAAATCAGGGCAACTATTCCAAGGTCATTTCAAAAACTGACATTGTTAATAATCTCATTTACTTAAGTGAAAGTAGAGCTACTGTATCAGAATATTCAGTTTACTTTTTTTTTTAAAGTGGAAGTTTCCAGATAATGTACAAGGAAAAGTCAAAAATATTACAAATTTTTAGAATATTAAAAATTATAACTTTTGTATAATGTTTGTAACTGATGGAATTAAATTAAAGAGATGAATTAAAATAAATTAAAACCTAAAATTGTCTAAAAGTATCGTTTCATCATTGTCACTTTCATAGTCACAAGAATTACTACCACTACATGGCTTGCCAATGAATTAATCAGGAGTAAAATATTCTATAAAAAAAAAAGTAGCCAAAATGTACTGTTAGCTAGAATTTGACTTCAGTATAGAAGATAAATGAAGAAATAAATGAATTAATTATTTAATAAATGAATGAAAGATTAACCACCAGTTATACTAGCCAACAGCGCTTAAGCTAGTCTAACCAACAGGAGGAAAAACATCCGAATAACTTGGTTAAATTTACCCAGTTACATTTACATTTACAATTAGGCATTTGGCAGATGCTCTTTTCCAGAGCGACTTAAAAAAAGTGCTTTAAAGTTTCAGTCATTGGATAGTTCATAGTAGCATGTTAGCATATTAGCAAAACTTATCATGACTTTTTAAAATTAGATGGAATTCTTAGCCTAAGAAGAGAAAACAGATGCCTCTACAGGTGCGTTTACATGGACCCTAATATTCTTTGAAGAACGGGAATCAGAATAAAATCTCATCACCTTAATCTGAATATTCTGACCTGATCAGAAGGAATTTTCAGTCAGAATGATAGGGGTGGTGTGTGAACAGTGGGCACAGTGGTGGCTCAAACAGTTAAGGCTCAGGGTTACTAATCAGAAGGTTGGGGGTTCAAGCACCGCCAAAGCTGTCACTCCTGAAGCCTTGAGCAAGGCCCTAAACTCTATCTGCTCCAGGGGCGCTGTATCCTGGCTAACCCTGTGCTCTGACCCCAGCTTCCTAATTGAGATACGCAAAAATCATTTCACTGTGCTGTAAGGCACATGTAACAAACTATTTAATCTTATTCTCAATAACTGAATATTAAACCTTTTGTTATCAATTCAAAAGGTAAATAATAGCTACCTAAACACTTATTCTCCCTTGTTGGAATACACACAGTTTCTGTGTATGATTGCCCCATGTGAGGGTAACATTTTGCTTCTGTTTCTGGTTGATAAACTCAGTGAGAACAAACAAATCTCTCGCATCAGTCTTTACTCCAAACTTTCATCCACCGAGTATCTGACTGATGAAGGGGCATGGCTTCATCATGGCTCAGAATTTACCATGTAGTAAAGCATCTAACCAATTATAGATGAAATTGAATTCTTGTAACCAATCATAGCGTGAAAGGTGGGATTTAATAGAAAAGATGGGAAGATTGAACTAACCTTGACACTAGAGAAAAATACTTCTTCTTTTGCAATATATTCAGCAGATTAACCACTTTGCGGATGTCAAAAAAATATAAAAAAAATTATTTTCTGATTAAATTTTTTTCACTTAATAAACGTCTTATTGGGTCAGCATCCATGTAAACAGTTAAGCAGAAATCTTTACTCAGAATGATTTCAAACAGAAATATTGTCCATGGAAATGTAGCTTGTATGTATTGTATTAGTCTATGTGTTTAATACGAATCTTTGCTTTCTTCAGCATATTGGAACATCTGACTTAGCTAGAGCCAGGGTCTAGCACTAACCTACATTGTATATAGCTATCTACATTGTATAGGTCGTAACAGATGATGAATCAGAACTATTCTTAAATATTTTTTTCTATCTTGATAAGATGCCAAACTGTAAACTAAATACAATATACAGCATACAGTGATAGGCTGGATGACCGATTATGAGACCTTCAAGAATTTCAAATGGATCACAAATACTCAATTTCTTTAACAGTTTAGTGAAGGATAAATATTCCAAAATCATACTTGGATTTCATAAAATCATTACTAAGTATGGTAGAGAAATACATTTATTCATGTATTTTTCCAGCTTTGATTTTGTTTCTATAAACCTCAGGATTTGAACATTGGCATGCGCGCTCCTGAAGAAGCATGGACACCTTAGCTTTTACAGCCATCTTGCTTATCATTACAGGGGGTGAGTATTTATAACTTTTTGTTCTGCATTTTTGTTTGTTTGTTCAGCTTTTAGTTCCTCACAGCTCCTTCCTCATAGCCTAGTGTTGTGTTTATAGCCCACAGAAACGCTTCTCAAAAACGAAAGAAAACAAACAAAAGAAGAAAAATCTCAAAATTATATCTTAGAATTAAATCTGAGATTCCTTTAAAAAAAAAAGCTCTTTTATTGCACTGCAAGCTAAGGGATGATGTTCTGCCAAATGACTGCTACGCTTTATACAAACCTGTTCACAGGTTACTAAGATTTTGTGCAGGCAAGCCCAGGATGGAGTGTATCACAAAATGTGAATATGCTCCTGAAACCCTGTCAAGACTAAAAATCTTTAATTTACAGTGTGTGAGTGTATGTTTCCCCCACATTATTATTATTATGCCAGCGTGTGAAAATACATAACGCAACACTATTATCGCTTTTTTGATGCATATCCAGGTTGTTCTGAAAATGCCTGGCATTACTGAAGTGCACAGTGTTATCACACATCACCCATCTGATCACTGCCGGGCAATGTTGCTGATGCAGAGAGATGCTAAAGTTCTTTGTTACAGGAGATTAAAATCTTATAACATCCAATAGCTGTGAGCTACAGGTTTCGATTCTCAGCATCTCAAAGCTGCTTGGTGTTTTTTTTTTTTTTTTTTTTCATCTATCTCCGCTAAATGAATGAACACACTTAAGCCAGGTATCCAGCAAAACCGGTTATGGTTCACAAACATAGTGCTGTTCAGATGTGGGTAAACCTCTCAGCATGACATGACATCTCAGCTCAAGACATCACCCTGCTTGTTATAAAAGGGCTTCCCAACTTTTATACATTTATTTTTCAAAGTAGTATTATAAAATATCACATTTGAAAAAGAAAAAAGGAATGAAAAAAAAAATGGTGTGCATGCAAAAAACACCATTATTATGACACTGGTATTTAAAACACAAAATGAAAATGTGTAAAAATGTTTATTAAATATGTATTTTAAAGCATGATAATCAATAAGGAGGAGAGCTTGGTGTCTCAGGAAATTCATGATTCTGGGAAATCCCATCATGTACAGTTGTATAACATGCCCTTTGTTAAAACTACTTTAAACAGTAATCTACTTATATCTGTAGTTTTCACTCTAGACCTTAAACCTCGATACTCAGGTTGCATACCAAGCATACCTGTTTTTTATATATTTTTTTATTTCAGTCAAAAGCTCAGCTGACGAGTGAAAACAGAGACCGACTACACCCAACGTCTCTCTTTGTTTTGACTCAAATGCAAGTTCGTACCTGCACGTCACTGAAAGCAAATAATCTGGTGTTGAACAGCGAGCTCTTATCAGTCTTTTATTGCTCCGTACTAAAGGTCACTGTTATAAAGTTGACTTTAATAGACACCATTACATCAACTTTAAAGCAAATCTGAACTCACAGAGGGAGCAGCTTCACTTCACAGAAGCACTGTGAGGATTGCATATACACGTCATGTACACTTCAAGCACCGATATTTCTGCTAATATTTAGTCACACCTTCTTTTGTCTCAGCCACGAATGCTCCGCCTAAAGTACCTGAAACTAAACAAAGTCTAACAAGGCGAGACAAAACTTTTAGTAGATCTAAAAGAAGTAGAAAAATGCTGTTTAGTTTTCTTGCCAGTTGTCCATGTTCGTTGACTAACATTAGCTTACATTGGCTGGCTAGCCAGCTAAGCTAAGTTAGTATGGCGGTATGCGAGTGAGAATAAAAAAGGAAATTCTTAATGTCATTAAAATGTTTGTGAGGAACAGTCATCACCAGTCACCTCTGTCGACTGTCTAGATAAAACTAATCACAAAATAAAAACATTAGGTGCAATTGCGATTATTTCAGTCACCATCTGCTGCCCTGGCTAGGGATTGAGAATTGAAAATATGACATAGGAAAATGACTCCCATAATGTATGAACGTTCCTACTGTACATCAGCTTTCAAAGAGAGTTCAGGATTTTTTATTTCATGTGAAATTGCACGGCGACACGTGGTATAGTGGTTAGCACTGTCACCTTGCACAGTGAATGTAACTGCACCGAAATCTTTTAATTACCTTGTTGTGTACTCTTGTATTATTCTTATTATTATTATGATCCATTATTATTGATTAACAAAGTAATAAACAAGAATTCAACATTTTATCTGAATTTAATCACCAACAATTATTGTGTTGTGGTGTTACAGTTTTTTTTATTTGATTTTGGAAATAATGAATCCATGCTGATGTATTTCTAAACTAAACCTTTGGCTTACTTGATAAATAAGATCTAATTAATCCTTTTCTCCTTTTAGGCGTGAGCACTCAGACACTACAACCTCTTAACGAGACGGTGCTCCAATACTCTAATGCCAGTTTCAACTGCAGTGTGACCACATCTGGCTGGATGGTCATGACTTGGACAGTCAACAGCCGCTTAGCCCTCAGTATTGTAGAGAGCACAGGTCCAGTTGCTAGTTTTCCTCGTTATTCTGCCACAAACTACACGACAGCAGGACTATACAAATGGGGTTTCACGATTATAGGCGTCACACCAAGTGATGCTGGAACAGTGGGATGTCAGGTGCAGGGCGGTCTGCTTGTACCTGCGACACTGAACGTCCAGCGTAAGTATGATTTATATTGAATTCATATTTGTATGAATGTTTAATGGAAGTTATGCAGGACGGACTGGATGTCTGTGCAGGTTTTCATTCCAACCAAACCGAAGCCACACTTGACTCCACCTGTTTTATTAGTTGAGTTTAGATTTTTAATACACTATAAGGTGTGGCTTCAGCTTGGTTGGAATGAAAACCCCACCCATACGTTCTTGAAGAGATTTGACAACCCTGGTTTAAGTGATAAGATGATGCAACAAAGAGAAGGTCCAAATCGATGTCCCAGTTAATATCGAAATCCAGCCATTAAAATTGAAGAGCATCCTTAGTGCCGGTCCTATGCCTGGACAAAAACTGGAGGTTTGTGTCAGAAAAGGCATCCGACATATAACCAGTAAAATCTAAACAAAAAATGTGCAGATCACCATGGCGACCTCGGGCAAAACAACAACACCACTACCACACCCAAGCTAGCTAGCTAACATATTTATCATTGCTATCTAATGTGTTGTGTAATTAAAATCAGTACTGAGATCGCTGGCAAGATAGCAAGTTAGCAGGGAAGCCGTTTTTTTTTGTGTTTTTGTTATAATGTCACAGTTCATTGCTTTAGTTATACCTGCTAGCAAGCTAGCAAACTTAGGATTAAGTGCATGCTAGTATAAACGCATTTATACACAGAAATTTTAACCCCCAAAAATGATTAATAGTTCAACAAAACATGAGAACATAGTACGTTTTTTTTTTTTTACATGAGAAAATATGGACATAAAATAAATTGTGGTAAAGATTTTTTTATACATTATGTTTTGTTAACATTTAATATAATTTTTTTTTTCATGTATATGGAATGTGTGTATTCACACAGCCTGTAGACACTTAAACACCTTACTGCACCCAAGGCTGTATTACAGTGTGCAACCGATATGAAAATAAAAAGTATCGATCTTCAGCGAGCTGCTTCTTAATTTAGCTGCCAACGGAGTCTATTTTCCGACTCATTACCTTTTTTCAGAGGTGCGGCGAAGAGTCGATTTAATTTAGCTGGTCATAGTTAAATATGGATAGATCTGTGTGTTTTTTCTGTACCAAATGCTAAACTATTGTAACACACAAAGTGTGTGTGTGTGTGTGTGTGTTTAGTGCTCTGTTATAACACTGACAGTTATAAAATGCTTTTCGTTTTAGTACTTATGGAGGGGAGTGTACTGATGTTCTCAGGGTCCTATGGTACCTAGTTGTTATTATTTTTTATTTTAAAACATGTTAAACTTTCTATTCTGAAAGAACTTCATGAAACAGTTAAGAGGAAAAAAAAAGGAGCAAAATGTATAGGACTGTGGAAACATAGGACCCAAGGAACTCTGAAACGTAGCGGTTTAGAAACATAGGGACGACCACATTAAGGAGCTAGTAAGCTAGCAATTAACAAGCTAACGATTAAATATTTCATTTTTTACTGACAGTTCAGTAAAGACAAAAGATAGCATTTGTATGGCAAACATTCTTGTACACATAAAAAGATAAGTAAAAAGTATAATGTAAATTTCACAATTGGAGCTGGATGGAAAATATAAGTATTAGTATCACATCTGTAAATACGATATTTTAGTTAGGGCAGCTACGTTTGCACAAGCTAACAACAGGCTTGTGATTAAGCTAACAATTAAAAACCTAAAAACATGGTAAAAAGTAACACGCTAACAATTCATTTGCTAACACACAAGGAACTCAAGAGCTGCTGATATCTAAACCATAGCATTATGGTCATTTGTTTCTTTTATTCACAAAGTTAAACCTGTGGTTCATATTAATGTACAGTAGCTATAATGATGGACTCTGAGGTTTTTCACTGACTGACAATTGTTGTTTTTATTTCAGCAGACCTACTAAGTCTATTCATGCTATATTAATGTGTGCAGTCTGTGTAGCTTTAGCTCAGCTTAGTCATGTTCAGCTGAACTAAACAATCTGTGAGCACAAACGTGGCTCTTGAGCAATGCTGTTCACGTATTGGAATGCTTAGATTGGATAGTGTGTGTGTGTGTTTGTGCGTGTGTGTGTATTTCACCTGTTTCACTCTTTCACTGTGCTGAAATCATTCTCATTACAAATGTGTTCTGGTGCTCCTAAATTACTTGGTGCTTTCTGGCATCTCATGGGAAATCAGTTACTTTGGGAAAATAGCTGCTTGTGGCCAAATATTATAGTTCTTCACATGCTGCTCATGGTTAGCTTAATAGTATGGTGATATACACTGGCTGGCCAAAAAGAAACATTTGCACGCTACGATTTCATTGCGGTCTCATTCTGGTGTCTAATTCAGTTGTAAAAATGATTCTTCATGCTCCCAGAACCTCTCTGGAGTCCTGCAATATGCCTGTATCACCATGAAACACAAACTCCATAGATGTGATAACCAGAGGTTGGCAAAGTAGAAGTTATCTATTTACATGTACACTTAAGGAAAAGTAAAAAAAAAAGTAGTCAACTTCAAATTTACTTCCACACACACACTTGTCTCCATGTAGAAATGTAGTTAACTAGGAGTACAGATATTTCATGGAGAATTTAGTGGAGTAAAAGTAAAAAGTATTCTCTAATAAATATATTTCAGTGAAGTATAGACACTAGAAAGATGTACTTAAGTACAGGTATACAGTAAATGTACCCAGTTACCTTCCACCTCTGGTGATAACCTGGCCATTCAGTACATTCAGGCCGTCAGCTGACTACATTTTACTGCCACGTAACATTGCTGAGCCTATACCCGAGCAACTGACGCAACCCCAGATCATAACACTGCCTCCATAACACAGTGGCCTCACTATGCATGATGGGTGCACTGGTGCAGTGTGCATGAAGCTGTGGTACACCATGCATGAGGGGCGCATTGTTCATACGCTTCCCTTCTTCCCTTCTAACCTGTCCATCACTCTGGAATAGGGTCAATCTGGACTCATTAGATCACATGACCTTTTTCCATCGCTCCAAAGTCAAATCTTTATGCTCCCTAGCAAAGTGAAGCCCTTTTTCTGCTTAGTCTCAATAACAAGTGGTTTTCGTATGCACACACAGCTGTTTAGATCCAATCCTGTGAGTTCTTATTACATTGTGTGTGTGCATGGATATGGTATGGTTTTTACTGTTGATTTTTTTTTACCATGCAACTTCACAAAATGTTTAAGTGATCTCATTCATGATTTTTTTCCCCCTGTCGACGTTTCTTCTATAAAGTTGACAGGTTAGCATTATCATTAAAGATTTTGACTATGTTAAAAGTTTCTTAACCTAGTTCCAGTAATTTTAAATCTCCTAACGATCAGCCAACTGACAGGTGAAGTAAATAATAAGTTAAGGGGTAGATATATTAGGCAGTGAGTGAGCAGTAGGTTCTCAAGTTTGATGTGTTGGAAGTAGAAAGAATGGGTAAGTGACGTTGACAAGGGCCAAATTGTGATGAGTATATAATTGGGTCAGAGCAACTCTAAAACCGCAGATCCTGTGGAAGATCCCTGGTATGCAGTGGTTAGTACTGTACATACCAAACAATTGATGTACCACCCAAAGTTTACTGAGAGTGAAGGCTACACCATCTGGTCCGATCCCACAGAAGCACAGATTGCTGAAAAGGCGTGATAGAAAGGTGTCAGAACACACAGTGCAGCACAGCTTGCTTTGTATCTGTGTAACTGCAGATAGTCAGAGTGCCCATGCTGACCAGTGTGCACCACCAAAACCTCTAACAATGATTTCTTTCACACATCATGTGAAAGGCTGGGTGCATGTGTGTCATCATGATGGATCAGAACTGTTTTAGTGACACAAGGGGACCTACACAATATTAATTCATGCATTATCCTGTATATGAGTATGTACAGGGGTAGATACTCAAGGGTTAAAGGGTCTTAAACACAGGTGTTTTGTTCTAGTTTATGCCACAGTACTGTTTCTCTACTCTGATTGGCCAGAAGATATCTGCAGCACTGACAGTGGTAATTGCTCTTAGGCAAATCAAGCTTATATTAATGCTTATTATATTATAGAGGGAGTTGTATGGCGGGGGGATACACACCACAGGAACTGAATATAATTAATTACTAAAAAACAGTTAAAGAGAGAAAGAGAAGTAAGGCCTTGTTCACACGGGCGTTAAAATCGAGCGTTTTTCTGGCGTTCGTAGCGTCCGGTGTGCGCGGCTCAAGCGCCGAGTGTTTTCTACACATAGGAGTCAATGAGAGTGTTCACACGGGCTTTGGTGACGTGCGTTTGTCCGG
>JAOVVB010000008.1:14717632-14746306 GCA_028570985.1 Heterobranchus longifilis
TCTGTATTTTCTTATTTGTATTTTTATATGTATATCTTTCTGTTCTTGTGCAATACCTGCTGCTGCTGTAACATAATCTATCTATCTATCTATCTATCTATCTATCTATCTATCTATCTATCTATCTATCTATCTATCTATCTATCTTATATAGAAGAAGCTGGAATGAAGGCCTGCTTTTTAGCTGTGCTCGTTTTCTGAACACAGAATGAGCAAACATGCACTTCATGTAAATAACAATATTACAGATGAGATATTTGTACTTTTTATATTATATATACTTTTATATATACTTATATTCAGAATCAGCCAAAAAATGTATACACACTTCAGGGAAAGAAAAACTTGTATAAATATTTTACTACTAAATTCATTGCTATAAGTTATATGATTATATTATTAATATTATATTAATATAATATACATCATACTATATTTGTTTTACTGAAGTGTGTATACATTTTTGGCGACTCTGTATTTTACTCTTTTTATCTTAAAAATTTCTGTTATAGTATGGTTGTCTTCCATGGTTTATTATTTTTTCCCCCCTATACTAAACATAATATACAATATTACGATATGTAATTGCTACTACATGTTTATTGTCTATTATGTAACTATCCTTGCTACTGGATGTTGGGAATTTGCTTTGGGATCAATAAAGTACCTATCTATCTATCTATCTATCTATCTATCTATCTATCTATCTATCTATCTATCTATCTATCTATGAATAGGAGAATGAATGATGCATTTCATGTAAAGAACAACATTACAAATAAGACATTTGTACTTTTTCTATTAGATATAACGTGTTGGAAAATGTGTGAACTTCTAAAATCATCTATCTTGTTATTTTTTTTATCCATTTATAATATTTAAACATTAAACTTCAGTCATATTCCTACTTATTATGAGGCACCTAATGGTAAATAATCTTACCATCTAAAAAGCAGGACAGATGTGCTACTTTGGTACGCTATATATTTATATTAAATCAATCACATTAGGTGAAAAGAAAGAAAGAAAGAAAAAAAAAACGCCTGTCACCACACAGAGGAACGTGATTGGTCGAGAGCAAACCGTGATGCCCCTCCACGCGCGCGGGGCTTCCTCTATAAAAGCGGCGTTGGCGCGCGGCGTCGCGCGGACTCTACCACTGCGTCACTGGTGCCCGAGGAAGCGCGCACGCGGAATCGTCGTATCCCCCCCTGATCCGAGCATCATCATCTACACACACCATGAGTGAGGTGAGACCTCCACACCACATAATGTAGCGCGGGAAGGGTGCGAAGCCTCTGAGTTGCTAGGAGACAAAATTTTTTTTAAAAAAACTGAAGTAAAAATGAACAGGGTGTTGATGCATTGTAAAAGAATGGTGCATGTATCGTAATCATTCCGAATGCATAAATGATTGTTAATTAAATAATAAAAAAATAATAATCACAATTTAATTTGCATGCTTGTTGCACTCTATGCAGTGTATTATGTATATTTATTATTAGTTTATTATTATTATTATTATTCTTTGTTTATTGCATTTTTCAGAGGTGGATGTATAAAACAAAGGGGTTGCAAAGATGGTTGTGTCAAGATATCAATAGGTCTTTAACAAACTTAATTTTTTTTTATTTGGGGGCAAATATGATCAAATTATAACTGTGATAACTGTGACCTTTATGCCTTCTTTAATATTCATGTGATTTATTATAATTTTGTAAACATATGCAATTATCAAAATTATGAGAATGAGGTTTTTGATGATTATGATCTCAAATTTTTTTCATCTCTATGAGTGTGTGTGTGTGTGGGCATGTTTTTATTCCTGTGCCCAATAGACTACAGGAATATCAAACAGCTCTCCGCTTGTCAGATAATTTGCCTTCCTTTATTTATTTCATCATTTCTCTTTTACTTGTGTGAAAGCAAGTAAAAACTGAAAGATTAAAAGAGCTGATGGGGTTTCCTTTTTGGCTTAGATAAAAAGTTAATATTTAGGCTTACAATGAGAGCACACCATGAGTCCATGACATGATCGTGGTGGTGTGAATCCACTGCATTCATCCGATCCAACAGATCTCAAGGTGAGTGTATCTGAGTGTATTATAGTGGTTAAATACATCTCAAGGCACATTGCAGTTACAATATTCACCAAAACACAGCAAACAAAAGAGGTTTAGTGACACAATAAACCTGCTGTGGTCCATCTGAAATGAAGCAGCAACATCATATGACTTGTGAAGCCCTGATTGCCCAGGCATGATTGACAAGCAGAATCATTAGTCAAATTATATGAGAGAGAGAGAGAGAGAGAGAATGTTCAGTTGCTCACGTACGGAGAGGAGAACAAGTGATAATGACTCCGCTATGCAGAAAAGGAGATGTTAAAACTCGTTACAACTACTCCATTTCTCAAGGGCCAAGGATTTTTGTCAAAGACTTAATGATTTATAATTCTTTCAAAATTCACACGAGCAAGGGCACAATATAATATATTAGACAAGTTTATTGTTTGGACCTACAGTATTTGTGTTAAATGACTTGAAAAAAAAAACATGCTGTTGCGTCGAAACCATGAGTCTGACATGTGCATCTATAAACTCTTAATTCCTATAAAAGCATGTTTTGTGGTGCGTAGTCATTGTATTGTATTTTAATTCCCTCTGTTCCACTTCATCATGGTGCATAGCACGAGGTTTGTGCACTGCATCGTGGTGGAATTCCCAGTAGGTTTAACGCTAAGCCGCGCCGGATGGTGGAGGCGAGGAGAGATGTTTGCACGCAGCTCCCACTTTTTAGCCGTGCTGGTTTTCTGAACGCAGAACCAGCAAACATTTAGTCAGAATTTTGGTTTTGTTTCTGGATGGATCTGATGGAGAAGATCGTGGGGGTTCAAATCCCAGGACTGTTATATAATCAATAGTGAACTCTTCAGCTGAACCTTTTCATGGGTTCTTTATTAATTGGTATTCTTCGGTTGTAAAATAAAAATGCATAATTGTATAATAAATGACAAGCAGCTGCAGCTTATGACCAATCTGTTGAGTAAGAATGATGGTAATAATTCGGCAATGGGAAACACCAAAGACTGCCGATATGATATGATCACGATAACTAGATGATGATTTATTTTGTATCACGATTTTATAAACGTCGCAATTCGACATTAAATTTGCTTCAGATTTTGTTACAATAAAAAAAAGAAATAAATAATTTGCTCCTACGACATGCTGCACTGTAGTGTGTTGATAGTTTAGAGCGCGCCACCTACAGGATTATAGAGGAACAGCAACATTTTAACACCTCAAATGCATACATATAATCAATTAAAACTGGATTAAAAAAAAAATTGAGACAGTGTGTCGATATCGATGAGTATGAAAAAAAAAGTATCCTAATACATCACTGAATCAATCCCTCCCATTTCTAGTAATAAAGACAAAAAAAATTAAGTCTATTACAGGTGTCTCATAATATAGGCAACTATATATTGAATGACAATTAATCATAAATAAAGTATTTAAAAAAAACCAAAAATCTATCAGGTCATTTTGAGAGATTTTAGATGCACATGAGTTTAGTACAGCAGGGGTGTTTCCTGGAGATCTAATATCAATAATTAGGATTGGTAGTTTTCAGCCTAATTTATGTTTTGTAAAAAAAATCTAAATAAATAAATAAATCATTAAATAAAGAAAGAATACAAAAGACCAGAAAGACATTGAAAAGGTATTGTGCATTTCTAAAACTCGATCGTGATCCCTTCCATAATAATTCCTCTTTCCGTTTTCCAGTCTCTGTGTATTGTGCTGTAAATCAGACAATAGAAATTATTCTGTTCATCATGAATCACGCTTCAGTGTACCTTTCACGCTTGTTTGCAGCAATATATTTATTTAAATACCAGTCATTTTTCTATGTAATGAACCCTTTATCATCACTGAGTATTTCTGATCTAACCCAATACAGAGCAAAAAAAACATGACCCTGGCAACCCCATGATTAACTGTCCTGCAGCCTGGAAACCTTCTCAGCGTGAGCACGGGGACGCTATAAACACTGCAAACAATGCTCACAGACACGGCGGTGCAGTGGTTAAAGTGCTTTGCTAGCAAACGCAAGATTGATAGATAAAAGAACCTGCCCTGTGGAAACCTCTTAGTTTTAGCGTGGATTTCTTTGCTGTCCTCCAGCGTGCTTGCTCATTTCAAAGTCGACAGTCTGGCTTAAAAACAGTGCAGCCGTTCCTGAAGGTTTGATGCGGCCATACCAAGTGCCAATTGTGTGTTTCAGTTCATGCTTGAGTAAGTTTTCCTTTTTGAGTAACCGATTTCCTGATTATTTTAACAGGCCAGGAAAAGTGCTAACTGCACATGCTGCACAGGTATGAGATTAGGATTAGTCCTACTGGACTGGATGGAGACACGTAGGACGTCCCTGCTCAAACTCTGGAAGTAATCTAACATGACGTGTAGCTTTGGCGCAGAATGGTCCAGCAGTACTGTTGCATCCGCGTGAGCAGTATTGAAACCACACCATGACTCACAGTGCTGCTGTCTGTTTCAATATAGCCGTCTCTTTGAGTCCGTTCATCAGCGATAAGGCGCTTCCTCATCCATCCCATAGACTCTAATCAGCAGAAAGCCGTATTCATCCACTCATCCTTCACTATCGGAGAGAACAGAGACCGCACCAATTAGCAGAGAGGAACGCCCCGTCAGGATGAAAGACCGTCAGCACCGACTCGGAGTATCTCTGCGTTGCAAATCCTAATCAGCAGATTAAAACCGAGAGGAGTTCGATTGTGGCTTAGCGTCTGACAACTTTCATGGGCCTGAAAGGAGAGAAATGTCAATTAGTGCTAAACAGCGTGGGCTAGAGAAGCTGTTAATTCACTTTGTCGAGAAGTAGGACGAGGTGTCGATATGATGGAGAAAGCTGGAAGCGGTACTATCAGTAAGCGTTTGATGAAGTTCTGTGTTGAAGTTCTCACAAGTCAAACCAAACTAAAAATTCCTGCCAGATTTATAAAAACGTTTTGTATTTGTGTTTTTTATTCAGATACCAGACATGAAAAATGACAAAATGGTAAATAAATGGTAAAGAGCACCTGCCATTGCAACTCTCCCAGCAGGAATGTTGTTTGGTTGATGTTGTGGTGACTAATTTGGCAGTTACAGAAGGTTAGTTGTGGTATTTATAAATCGCCATGTTGACCTCAAGATCCGTTTTTTTTTTTTATTCTTTCTATATGTTTGCAGTTGAGGTAGTAAATTGTTGCAGTTCCTGTACAGATGGTCCAAAATATTCATTAACTATAAACTATTCATACAATCAAAACTATTGAAACATTGGCAGGTAGAACACCATCCAGTGTGGTAGGAGCATTTTTTTGTTAAGTTTGTTTAGAATTTTGAAAATTTATATTGGATCTAAATATTTATAAAATCGTGTTACTAACAGAATCGCAATGCAAATCAAATCAGCACCAAGGTATCGTGATATGATAGTGTGTGATCAGTGGTGATCCCTATCCTTACTACTGATTTGTGGACGTCTTATATTAAATTGTTTTTAAAAGTTAGATTTACTTAGATGGAATGATGTTGGAACAACGTTGACTACATGACGATGGGATAACAAATCCTTTAAACCCAGTGTCACCAAAATGACTTAAAAAAAAGTCCAAATGAAACCAATGAAACCAAATTCTGGTCTCTGTGATGGGAGCTAATATTTCTGATCGAAAAAATGAAACAGAGAGGTATCATTACAACACTGGGATGCATGACGCTGTGTGTCATCGCAAAGTCGTTACAACCAAATTACAGCAGTCAGCCAACGGTAAGGTTGGGCTGGGCTTCCACTGTTTATAGGGTGCCATTATTTTTGAAGTAAACCCATGGCTAGTTTTATGGATCATAATTAATGACCAAGTGTCACAAGATACATATAAAACTCAGTCTGTGTGTAACTGAAATAAATAAGCAATCTGACCGCGTAATTTATTCCAGAGTTGGGGAAAAAATGTATTCAGTTACGCATCATGATTCTTTTATGCGGCAACTCGTGAATTAAATTAATTGGGAGGTTTAACTAGGTATTATAATAATATTGGATCGTATGAGTTGTATATACACATACTATATACATATATATATATATATATATATATATATATATATATACACTGTGTCATGGTGTGTATGTGTGTGTGTGTTTTATATATACATAAAACATATACGTCACAGATCACTCAAGTTTCTCCGTGATTCAGGAGTGTGTGTAGGATCCAAAACGTTTCCAATTTTTTCATGAGTACATTTCTTACTGTGAACGATTTGCAAATGATTTCCGGTGCTCATTCGCACTCTTATCGAAAAATATTAAATGTGCGCTGCAATATAGAAATCCAGTCTTATGACTCAAAGCCTCCGTGTTTATGTAATCTCCGTCCACACACCTCAAAGTAAACTCTCAGGACTAAGCTTGTCTTCTGTGCATCACCTTGCTTCATGGAACGAATTAGCCTGGTGAATCATCCCGCTCTCTTCTTCAGAATGTGAAATCCCACAGCAGTGAGCAGAGATGCCTCCCTAATAGTCTTTAATATTGAAGCCGCACTCGCTGCTTAGAAGAAGAACTAAAGTACAACAAGAAACTGCCATGTACATGAGTAAAGAGCAGACGTGTGTGATGATGGGACAGCCTGAGGGAAGCAGAAGAAGAAGGAGAAAGTGTTTTTTTTGTGTGCGATCTGCAGATCTTTTACTGACTCCTACCTGAGAATGCGAAGGCTCCACATGCATCCCCTCAGGAGATGACGAAAGTGATGTCCCGCACTGATGAGCAATCCGGAGTAGCTGAGAGCTGTGAAATATCCGAGGCAACACATTTTGTATCATTAGCTTTGCTTGGATTAGTTAATCAGGGTAAAAACGTAGCCTCGTGTTCTGCACATCGTCAAATTGAAATTGAAATCAGGGCTGAGTGAAAATAATCTGCATAAATCCGACGAAGCAGGAGCGTGCCAGGTTCTTTTGGGAGATGCATATAATAACCGCGGTAATTAAATATCCGAGAAACAAAAAACTGTCAATCAGTCATGGGCTCCGTCGCGTTGTGGGATTTGATTGCATTGGATTATCCAACTTCTCCACCACCGTTAAGATATACATCACCCTTAACGGTTACAGTCGAACAACAGGGACTATAAGCAGGGACAAGGAAATTAAAGTCATAAAGCAACTACTCTAAGGCTACAGAGTTCCTGTGATTAATTACAGTAAGTGCTTAGAGAAACAAGCACAGAGGCTTAATGGTTAGATACTTGTCGAATCACAATATGAATCATATCAGCACTTACAGCAGGTATCGTGATAATATCGTATCGGCCTGTACAATGTCACAGGGCTTTCTCCAGGCTACTCATCAAAGCTTTTCTGTACAAATAAATTCCAACTGAAAATAAAAACACATGCTGCACATGCACCGTTAGGGGGCGGGAATAAAGCATGTGATCATGGCTCAGGTTGCTACAATTGCCGTGAGAGTGTATCCTTTCTTCTGGCTGTAGTGGGATTCAAACTCACCATCGCCGGTATTCTATCAATTTTTGCTGCCTTGTGCAAAAATGTTACCATAGTGGGAATTGATAGGCTAAATGTTTAAGGGGTAAATGTACTAAAACAGTAATTGAAGCACATTTTCATAATTTATTATTTAATTGTGTGGAGAAATTACAGGTAGCATAATCTGATAGACAAATATCTCCATCAGATAATGCTCCTAGTATATAACTAAGAAAAAAGAAATAGAAATTCTTCTATGTGAACTCAATTAGACATTTACAAGCCCCACCCACAAATGAGTTCAGAATCGATCATTGGGGCGGAGCCGAGGATTTGGATCAACTCACTGTTCAGCGGCTAAAATCTCTATGAAATGTGCAAAAACAAGAGACAAAGTTTTTACAAAAAGTTGTTCCTATGAAGTTGTTTTCAGCTTTAACAGTTAAAAAAAGAGTTTTTTGATTGGAAAGTTTTCTTGTATATAGTATATTCATAACCACAAAAAATATTAATTATTCACATTTAGCACATTCAAATTCTATCTTTAATAGATATCCGTTCTAAACGTTCGTCTATTCCTTTCCATGTGTCAGAGCACTCCTTTAAGGCCATACCACTCTTTAATGTCAGGACTCTTCCCATTCAGGTGTCTAATTTAAGCAGCCAACTCTGTCGTAACCTCCTTATCACTGATGTTTATCCTCAGTGGTGTGAAAACACACGGAAATATTTACACATGACTTAACACCCTTATGATGCAAGTGCGAGCTCGTGTTAGCCACGTCTGTCACTAGAGTTAAAACATTTTCCAGTGCTACTTAAAAAGATGGGTTTATTCATTCTACACCTTTCATGTAGAATAAATCTCAGGGGTAAAAAAGAGAAAGAAGAAGAAAAAGGAGACGAAGGACCGCTGTTCTCTCAAACACAGATTAGCTTTTAGCGCCAGGCTAAAAAAAAAAAAAAAGCCTTGTAGAATAATGGCTCAACGCAGAAGCTAGCCAAAAACACAAAGACAGCTTCGATCCATTCTGCATCACCAAGGTCGTTCAAGGTTTTTTTGTGTGCGTTTCTCTCTGTCTCAGCGTTGCACTTTTTCTATTGACTGTGAGAATTTACACATGAATGGGTTGAAGGTGAACGCGACGAACAGGACGCTGCAGTGCTGCCCTCACCGCGCTACACAGAGCTCTTAAAAAAACTGACAACCCAGCATTTAGACGGCTTTGCTTTGCTGACTCATTTGATAACCGATAAACCTTTAGAGGTGTAATGTTTAGGTTTGCATTTTTTTTAAAGATTGTAAAAAAAAATGACCTAGCGGAAAAAAAAACTAAATCACTTGTACTGACTGGATTTTGCACTTACTTAAGAAGAATGAGAAGAATGTGTTTTAATCAGAAAAGAAAATAATTTTCTCGTAATTTAGATATTTCCTTATACTGACGAGATGCTTTTCTTGTAATAACAATGTTTTCTTGAAGGAACTAGATCACATTTCTACAAGAAACAATGTTTTCTCGTAGCAACAAGATATAGGAAGATACTTGCTTGGTGGTAATGAGATAAAAAAAAATTCTCTTATAGGAAGTAGATGTTTTCTCCTGGTCTCGTAATATAGAAGTGGATTCTTGTAGCTTCCTTGTAATAAAGGAATACGCATTTTGTAATAATGAAATCACTAAGTCTTTTCTGACAAATACTCTGACAAATTCCTAAAGTGATGAGATGCTTTTCAAATAATAACGAGATAGATATTACTTAGTGGTAGCGAGACATTTTCTCACCAACGAGATAGATATCTCATGATAGGAAAGGAACACGATACTTTTCTTATGATAATGAGATATCTTTTAGTAGCGACATCCTTTTCTCGTAATAACAATCGCTTTCTTGCAATAATGCTTGATTTTAGTTGTAATACTGATCCAGTGGTAACAAGGCAGTTTTTGCTTAATTATGTTCTTTGCTTCTTTCACAAGTACAACATGTCCACAGCTTTCCTGTGCTTCTGTGTCGACTAAATGGAGCGCCTCCAAATTAATCGTTTGGAGATGTCCACTTTGGACGTCCATGACGATATACATTCCGTGCACGTTAAATCACCTGAGGCGCTTAAAGAGGATTGTTTGATTATCGGTTTTCCGTGATGCATGGCAGAGGAAGAGTTATTGCTGAGCCCGCATGACGTGATGATCCAAGTCTTTCGGGAGGCAGAAATGCTGAACCAATTAATCCACCTGGAAGAGTAACGGCTGCACGGAGGTCTGACCAAGCAGTACGGTCACTCGCTCTGATATGTATTGATGGTGAAACAAACTTTGAGACGGTATCAAGAGAGACGGTCCGTTTCTCAGAGCGTTAGTTGAATGAGGAGGTCGATTAATCGCGTCCTAACAAATGCTAACGGTGCAGTTTTTGACTAGTCTTGCCCAGAGCGTTACAGGTAATGCTATAACATGCCATTAGGATGTATTGCTCAACCCCTGCTTGAACTTTCTGGGTGTTGGGTGGGGAGGGGGTTCCTGAGCTTCCTTCCATTCCTCTTGTAAATATGTACTATGCATTTGAAAAAAACTATATAAAAAGAGACCGCATGTTTATCAGTTTACAATCTTTTGTTGGTCAATTCTTTCCATTGAATCGACAGGTCGCTTTTTGACACACTTTATTAAAATTTCACAAAAATACAAAACCGTTTGCACCTTCCACACATGCCTGGGTAAATACTCTTGTTTTGTGAGACCATCACTTCTGCTTCTTCATCTTTTGAGTTTATGGGCGGTCGGTGCAATACCATCACCTGGTGGCCTGGACTGTTCAGCAGAAGGGGTAAAAAGATTTACTATGGATAAGACATGATGTATGAACAAAATCAACAACCCAAGGTACACAGCACTGCAATATTTATTAAAAAAATGATTAGTTTTTAATATATTTCAAAATCTGTAAGAAATATAGCATGTTAGACATTAAACATTAGCATAAATGAATCGAATTGAAATTAGTAGTGGTTCACAGCTCTAATCACCATTAAAGGCATAACCACATTAATAAAAGAATAAAAACAAATACAGCCTTGCTGTTATGAGAAAATAAATCACTTTCCCGGTGGTGTGACTACCTAGTGTTACCGCTACCACCCCACAATTGAACACTTTCCACTAACCGCAACATGTCAGTGCTTCATTATAGCCTGTGACAGACACAGTCCCCGAGCCAGATTCAGATGATTTCTCTCCATATCGGTATGTGGTCCAGATAAAAGCGGTAACAGCGTTTCAGCTCTGAGGGATGATAATTTCCATCTCCAAAATGGTTCCTTCCATAAATTCACGCCATCTGTTCAGCTTCGAAAAACACGCCGCTTTCGTCTTCACGCGAACAGGAGGTCCGTTTCTTTTTTTCTCGCCAAAGTCATCCATGGCCTAGTTGAGCATCTCCGTTTTTAAATTGTTAATAGACATCGTGTGCAGCAGGGAACCCCTCTGGAGCACGCAAGCTGCCTAAAGACCCAAAATAGTGCCAGAAATATGTTGAAGAAACACAAATTATTCACTGAATTACCTCGCTTTGGATGAATCTCAAGGAAACGTTTGGAAGGCATTTGTTTTTCCAGAGATGGGAGCATTATTTCAGAAGATTTATATAGATTTATTATTATTATTATTATTATTATTATTATTATTATTATTTGCATTATTTTAACAGGTAAATAATGTTAGCAAGGGAAATATTTTGGAAAGTAAATTGATCTAACATTTCTCAGTAGACAGAATATACACTGTATATATATTATATTAACGGCTCTGCTGCACTACTACTGCTACTATAATAATAATAGGCAGCACAATGCCATAGTGTTTAGCACTGTGGCTTTATACCTCCAGGGTCAAGGGTTTGATTCCCACCTCGAGTCTGTGTGCTTGGTGGGTTTCCTCCAGGTACTCTGGTTTCCTCCCACAGTCCAAAGACATGCAGATTTGCATTCCCAATTCCCAAATTGCTCCTAATGTATGTGTGTGTGAGTATACTGCTTTATGCCCAAAGGCTCCTGGAATAGGGCCCCGCGGACCTGTAAAAGATAAGAGGTATAGAATATAAATAATAATAATAAAAAGAAGAAGAATAGAATTTATTAATTGGTGATTTTTAGAATGTAATTTTTTTAAAGGTTCCATTGGTTAATACTCTAGCTTCTTTCAAGCATTAAACATTAAAAAGTAAATATAAAAAAATATTAATAATCCTAATTCAAGCTGATTGAAATATTTTTTTAATAGAATTATAATATATTTTTCAAATATCTCAAACCAAGTTCAATAATTTTACATCTGCCTTATAATAATTAAATCATGAAGTTAATTTTGCTTGCCAAGTAAAACTGCTTGAGGGCAACACCACTTTGATTCGAGTATGTCTTTTACTGAGCTTCATTTTTCAATATCTGTTAAAAACGTTAATTCTTCACTCATTCTTCACGCTCTGGGACACGCAGAGTTGTTGCTGATTTGCTGAGTTTTATAATGCATAGCGTTAACATTTAGCTAGCATTAGATAGCAGATCTGGTGTGACAGCAGGAAAGGATGGCACGTCTGCAAGCCTGAGAGTTCAGCACTCATGCTGGCTGTGGGTTGATGCTGTGTGTGAACGCGAGACAGGGTACACACAGTGTGATTGAGTAGCTAGAGGGCTGGAAGAATGGCACAGGCTCAGCGTTATCATCAATCAGCCGAAGTTACCAGTTATCTGTGTAGAACATAATCACAGAAGCTTGACCTTTCTTTTACTGTTCGGTTAGGTCTGGCTGCATATCTATGTCCATCATTCCACTGTTTATACAGTGGAGTTTCAGTATTTCCATGCAGAAAGCGTGTATTCAGAGCTTTTTTAAGTTATCACTTGGTTCATGTTAAGCTTTAAGCCTTGAACAGTGTGGTTTGTAAAATAAGGGTTTGGTGTTGGGGGAACATACGGAGGAGACGAAGTGTGAACTTACTCATGTTCCTTTGGGAGGAAGTGATGGTCCCATCTTGGACTCCAACTCCAGGAAGAGCTCATTATTTTCTGTGATTTCTAACTCAGTTCAACATGATTCGCTACCTCTCTCTCTCTCTCCATCTTGAAAAATGTGGAGTACTCTGTTTTAGGGGATTCAAGCCGTGTTCAAATAGCTTAGAGCTTCAAATTACAGTCCCAGATGCATTACGAATAAAAAAAAAACTAACGATTTACGTTTTCCCCACACCAGCACTCATTATGGTGAAAACTTACTTTCTGTCACTTTCAATGTAAAGTTCTTCAATTTAGGAGAGCAACTGATGTCTGGGTAAAATGTCGAGCCAGTTACCATCTCAGAAATCCCACAGGAAAAAAACAAACATTGTAAAGGAACACATAGGTTTTACTATAGAAAGGAGTTCACCGTAATGTGCACACATTTCTAATTTGGAGTATCTGCAATTATGGTACATCACTCATCCGACCCATAATGTGCTGTTCTTGTTCATGCTCTTTGTAAGAATAGATATTAGAGAAGAAATCTGAGAACACTATGTATTTAAAAATATTAAATTACATTTAATTCCAGTTATTGGCTGTAAAATGAGTTAAGTTTAACCCTAGCCCACAGGGGTAGATGGACATGCTCACCAAAACTAGTCCAATTTTCCTTTAAATCGTGACTGAACTTATTTGAAGATTTGTTGGTTAAGTTAGCTAGCTATTTTTTTTTTTCACACTTGCTTGCTAGAGATTATCCTGTTTTCTTGATTCCTAAAATGAGGCATTTCCTACAAAAAGCTTTACATAAGACTCTTTATGTCAATGGGGCAATATATTAACTCATGTCATTACTTTTGATTGATCTATATTGTTAACAATACAGTGTTAATTATATTTAGTAATATGTTCTAGCAAGCAAAATTGTGATGGAGGTCAGAGCTGTCCATTGTGTTGGTTTTGACCAAGTGTGAAGTTGCGGGGGGGGGGCACTTACTATTGAGTACGCTGTAAGTGCTGCTGGAGCAGTGGCTCTGCATCCATGGTCCTCACTCATTTTTCCACCACATATGCAATTCATTTTTGCTCAGAGGAAACCATAGTGAGTTATTGTTAATGTGGGTCATTTGTGTAATGCTAATTTTGCTCGTAGCTTTTATTTAACATGATCAGCATTAGCCGATCTGAGGCATTCGTGAATGAATTCGGCTTTGGAAATAAACCTGAGGCTTCTTGTAAAACATTGAAAGTGTCAGGTCATATAAAAAGATGTATCGTAGCTTGTTTTGGCTGCCGTCCTGTTTTTGCACCGACTCCATTTCTGAAATTAGCAATAAAGTACTCGGTGATTGCTCAGGCTCGATGCGAATCTGATGATGGGGCTTTTCTCCTCCACCCATCGCTGATTTGTGCTGATGAAGGCTTTCCTTCTGCACTCCTTGATAACTTTACTCCGGGACAACCTGCTAGTATTTCCCCCATTTACAGACATGGAAAATTAATGGCTTTTATTTTACAGCAACTATTTTCTACAGAGCTGTTCAAGTAGCTTTAATCACAGCTGTTCATCACAAGTTAGGAGAAGAGACTTTGTGTAAAGCCTGACATAGTTGCATTTATGTGAACTGATTTCTCAGCAACCAGTGGCTGGTCATTGTTCCCAGTGACCAGTGGCTGAACACCAGTGTTCCCAGTGACCAGTGACTGAACAGCATTGTACCCAGCAACAAGTGGCTGGTTATGATTGTACCCAATGAAAAGTGGTTATTCACTATTGTACCCAATGAATAGTGGCTACAACTGTGCCCAATAATCAGTGGCTGGTCACCATTGTTCCCAACGACCAATGGCTGGTCACCATTGTTCCCAACGACCAGTGGCTGGTCACCAATGTTTCCAATGAAAAGTGTCTGGTCACCATTGTTTCCAATGAAAAATGTCTGGTCACCATTGTTCCCAATGAAAAATGTCTGGTCACCATTGTTCCCAACAAGACGTGGCTGGTCACCATTTTTACCAACTACCAGTGGCTGGTCACCATTGTTCCCAATGAAAAGTGGCTGTTTTTTGAAAAATAGTGAAAAGCCACTATTGATTGTCCTGCCCCCTTTTATGCCACTGACTGTTTTAAACTTTCTGTTTTGAAACTCCTACAGTATTGATTGCAAGTTATTTCACCCCTGCCTGTTTTTGTTATGATAGAAATTAGGTTCAACAAATATTGCATGTAATACTGTATGTTATCAGTTTTGGTGACCTTTTTAAAATGTATCTATCCATCACTATACTGATAAAATTCTATTTTCTTTTATCTTCAGAAACTCTTCGTTTTTCATGCAACACGTTTTGAAATGCACATGACCACAATGATTTGTGAATATGCAAATTAGCTCATTATGTCTTCCGGCAGCTTCAAACGACTTTTTAAGGACATTTTCCTGAAGAGAGTTAGCATGCTGCCAGTGACTACAGAAATAGATCTCAAGGAAAACTTAGCTCATTGTCTTCGTACAGTATATCAATTCAGCTCAGTATTTTTCCATACTATGATGGATATTAATGAGTGGAGAAGAGAAGTCTGGTGTGGTTCATGATCTGTTTGAATTATTCATCTAATATAGGAGTCTATGAAGAATTTTCTGTCTTTCTTTTCTTGCTTTTTTTGTCCACATGATATCTCACGGTGCAGAGCTCTGATCCGTCCCCTATGTTTCCTCTGGGTGTTTCCTGCGCACGTTCTTGGCCCGGATCGTGCCGTGGCGTGGGCACACGGCTCATTCCGTTTCGTGCCTTATTCGTCCGGTGGGATGCGTGCCACACACTCACACACAAATACGCTCATGCACAGTTCTTCTTAACGCGCTGCTGCAGTCAGCTTTTTATCCATTTCTATTACATTAATGGTGCAGCTGCTGGTGTTGTATCGAGTGCTGCATAATCATGCTTATGTCAAGGATCATTAAGGTTACAGTGCTCTTGAATACCTACATTGTCCAAAAGCCACTGTGTGTGTGTGTGTGTGCTTGCAGTAGTCACTGCCTGTTCTCAGTGGTTGCTTAGATAAGCAGGATTACATGGCGAGTGTCTTCTGCAGTGAAGAGATCCCCCTCCTCTGCAGAGAGCTTAGTGTATTTCCCTTAGTGTATTATAAAGCAATGTGTGTGTATGAGGGGGAGTGCTGTGGAACTGCAGCAAACCACACCACAGGAATGTGGGTGTGTTTGTGCATCTCCAGGAGACAGAGAAACACAGTCGGAAAAGTTAATTAGTGATCACAATCCCAATATCAGTGAGGTTTGTCAATCAGGTAAACTTGTGTAAAAAAGAAAGAAACAGGAAGGTTTAAGAAACCTAATCAAGGTTTAAAGAAAACTAATCAAGGTCACAGGTTGAATAATGAAATGGAGTCAGTGTTAATTATTTTCCATGGTGTAAACTGTACCGTTAGCTGTAAATCACTGGGACTGGAGACTCCTTTCAGATGTTTTTAAAATAAATGTCTACTTAAATAAAAGTTTCCCTATAGCGCTGTATAATATGCTATGATTCTCGTTGTTAAATAAAGAAATTTGGTTTCTGTTGAGCGACCAATAAGCAACAAAATGAAACATTTTCTGACCAATCATGTTTGAAGATTAAAATATTATTCACTTGCATCTACATTCTGGTTTTAACTGAATATTTGCTCAAAGCTTTAACTAAAAATGTGCTAATTTGAGAAATTATAACAGCGGAGACCTCAGACTGGGAAACCGGACCCTAGTGTTGCAGTGACCATGAAAGACACCAAGATCTTGTTAACACTGGCTTTTTATTCGATTAGTCCTTGTCTAAATCTCAAGAATAAAATATGTCTGTAAACAATTGTGTTGGAAGTTTATTAATAGAAAGATCTATGTTTTGGCAAAAAAAAAAAAAAATTGTGGAGTTTATTTTCGCAAAAGAAAAAAATCTTGGTTTTGCATTAAAATACAGCATTGTATCCTGAATGCAACCTCTTCACATTTTACAGTTGTCCTAATTAATATTCATGAATGTGCTCAGGTTTTCTTTTCTCTGGTATTCCCTACAGTGCACAGATGGTGTGCTTGCCCGTCTCCTCTTCTCTCCTGCGCTCGATGTGTTTTTTTTTTAAGACTTCTGCTTCAATAATAAGCAATGAGAATATCCTTTCCCTGTCGTGAAGAGAAAATCCCAAACAATCCTAATACGCATGGGGAAAGTCGTCCTTCATCCCTGATCCCTAGCACCATATTACAGGATTCATGACAGTGACTCGTTTTCCCCCGGATGATAATGGTTTCCTAATGCGGCGTGATAACCCACTGATTCGCGTCGAGTTCTGAGACTGTAGCTCTGGGGAGCGAGAGCACCAAAGTGGCTGTGACTGCTCACAGCTTTACGCTTTCCCACATTCTCATGCAAATGCAGACCTTTTTTTTTTATTTTTTATTTTTATCTGGAAGCTGAAAGACAAAGATAGGATAGAAGGCGCGGCCGTTCAAGGCTCAAGAAAGAAACACTGACGTGGGGAAATCTCAGCGAGCGCATTTCCCTCTAATCCTCTCACGCACTGTATGACAAGGTTCATTATGCATCCAGAGCCGTACAGTGCGGCGTCACAGGGAAGAGAGCAGCGAGGGGTTGAGACGTGCCGGTGCAACCTTGCGTTCTCTATCAGGGTGTGTTTTTCCTCTTTTTTCTGTAGTACCAGTATCTGTAGATGCTGTGATTAGATCAGGATCTCAGGTCTCTGCCGGCTTCAAGAACCTCCTCTAGGATTAAACAAAACTGAATTCGTGAACAAAAATCTTTTATACCAGGACAGAGTTTAACTTATTTAAATGTATTTAAGAGACCACATGTTTCCACCTGTATTTCTTACCAAAACCAGAGGTTTCATTTCAACATTTGTCTTCTTGAGGCTTAGGTTTTACTCCAAAGCCACCAAATTGCTTTAAAAAAAAAATGTTGTATAGATAAGAAGTGTTTTGTAGCATTTATAAGGACTTTTAAGTTTAAAGTGCATAAAATAAATGAGAAATTCAGTTACATATACTATGTCTAACCTCTGTCTTGAAAGTGTAGCAGTGAATATATAAAAATATTTATTATTTAAAATATATATGGTATAATGTGAATCTTTTAAGTTTTTGAAGTTGGCTCTTTTATACAAAATGCAAAAAATGCTTGCTTTTTGTCCTTTTCCTATTTTTGTATCGGCCAGACCTTAAACAAGTCAATAAGATTTTCCCTAATGTGACTTCATATAAAAAGATCCCCTCCACCAGCTTGTTGTTCAGCCCTGCTGTTCTCTGTGGGGCGTGGCTCAGCAGTGGTTCATTTACATAAAACACTGAAACAGCGCATTTGGAGAAGGAGTAAAAAAGCTAGTTTGAGTTCTGAAAAAAGCGTTATCTGATGGGTATTTTAGCTGGAGCAGTAACACGCACAAAAACACACATACCGTATACACACATACTTTGGGGGAGCTCGGAGACCCATGTTAAAGAATCAGTAAAATATGGGACCTTTAATGCATCATTTCCAGTTTCAGTGCTTTTTAGGCTTGTGCACTGTTAATGACAACTAAATAGGATGATAAATGTGCAAGGTTTAACTCAGTGCATCATATTACACTATTTTAGCCCAAACCAGTTCTTAAAAACTGGTTTTAAAGTGAGAGCATGGAAGCTCATCTCATCAAGATGTCCATCTTCACCTTTGTAAGAAGAGCAAAATATTTGTGTATTCCATGTTTATTCAGATAGATCATTACTGTGCAGGACTACAGTAGCTAACTAGACCCCTATAGTTTATTACCCAGTGGACAGACAGGATGTCTTCATAACTAGAGACCCATTCGGGACATTTTCAGGACTAATTTCGTAAAGTCCTCATACTAAAGGTTGTCTTAAAAATAACCTAAAGACTCTTAAAGAGGTTTCAGTTTCAGATTCACCTTCAACCTACAACCTGAGCTTTACTGTATATTATTACTGTATATACATTATATACTGGCTGAGACTGACAGCCTGCTCAGGGAGTTTAGGCCAATAGCGTAAAATCTAACACTATATGGCTCATTGTCAGGTTCATCCCAAATTCACGCTCATTTTCTTGCCCATTAAATCACAGAACAAGTTTCAAAGACCTTAAATGTAGCCTGTTTGGACCTGTTTAGGGATGCAACTAGTGTAATATCAATCAGTTGCACCTGTATCAAATACTGTGCGTAAAATGTGGGTAAATTAATCAGGTTGACGGCTTAATTAAACACACCAGCACAAAATAGTCTAGTCCCAGAATTACACTGGAATTCGTTTCATTTTCTTTTCCCCACTGTTGCGCATGTCTGCATTCAGACTCGAGGCAGGGCTGTCAGTGTCAGGCGAGTCAGTATGTGTGTGTGTGTGTGTGTGTGTGTGTGTATACAGTATATGTTTGTTCATTTCATGGCTTTAATACAGTCTGAAAAAAGAAGGTAAGGCAGTTCCCTTTGAACTTGCATTAACCATCTTCAGTGTATGATGTCAGAGAGAGAGTGATGTGTGCAGCTTAAACAGCTTCCACATGCTAAACGATATAAACAGAGTCATCTAATCCATTATCATATACAGTACAATCTATTAAAAATTTTTTTTTTTTTATTTGTTACTTTTTGTTGCCATTATAATAGGTGTTTTTGGATAGGAAATCATTGGCTTTTTGTTGTGTGCGTACAATGTTCACGTTCATGCTAGTTAGTTCCAGTTAACTATTAGCTAACATATTGAGATTACTTTTAGTAAAATAAAAGTTGGTAATTTTAGTTAGTTTTGTTTACTGTGCTCACTAAAAAAGACTCTTTTTAAAATTAACTTTTAAAAAAGTTTTTATCACATACCATAACAGTTAGCATGCCTTGCTAATTTATTGATTTACCTGAGCTTTGATCCCAAGCTAGCAGCAGTCATTTTGTTTATTGCATCTGAACAACATACACTATATACACAAATATAGTATATAATGGCCCTTTATCCCTAGTGAAGGGCAATCTTAATTCTTTCACATCCCAAGACATCTTGTACAATGCTATGCTTCCAACTTTGCTCCAATTTGGGAAAGGCCCTTTTCTGTTCCAACATGACTGTGCCCCACTGCACTAAGCAAGTTCGGTGTGGAATAACTTGACCGACCCAAACACAGAGCCCTGACCTCAACCCCATCATGCACCTTTCAGATGAACTGGAAGGGAGATTGCGAGACAGGTCTTTTTGTCCAACCTCATAAATGCTCTACAGAATGAATGGGGACAAATTCCTACAGAAACACTCCAAAATCTTCCAAGAGGGGTGGAAGCTGTAATAGCTGGAAAAGGGTGGGATTTTCCGTATTGAAGTGTATGTATTTAGATACAACGTCATTGCAGGTTTGACCAAATATTTTTGTCCATACAGTGTAGCTTGCTATCCTGTTAGTTTAGGAATCAAACTCAGGTGAACCAACGAGTTAGCGGCTTAAGATAATAACGTTAACTAGTAAGCATTAATTGTAGAAAAACTGACAATGAGTGCAGTATAAAGAAGAACATGACGAAAAACAAATTTTTAATCACGCTATCTTTGTTGTGTGCCACTCACTAACATTTAGACCTTCATCTTCAAAAACATCTGTGCCAACTTATTTAGCGAGTTTTATGCTAGCTAAATGATTTGTAGCAGGTTGGGGAGCCTTACAAAAAGTTCTCCTCTTCTTTTTATAGTGTGTTAATTGGCAGGATATTTTTATTTATGCCTAAATGTAAGCATTCACATCAATTCATTGTACACTGTTGTCAATTCAACAGTTGTGTAACAGAAAAAAAAGATATTGGCTAGAGGCCATACTTAATTATATATATTATTAAACTATTAAACTATATTAATTTATATTAAAGTTATATTGCATAAGCTAATTGTTAATTGACTTGTACTTCCATCCACAGTGTCCTTTTTTAAGACGTAAAAGGAGTGAGAGAGAGAGAGAGAGAGAGATCTTTCTTTACCTTCTTTTCCACTTCCCCAGCTGCAGAGCATCAAAGCGGCGCAGAAGTGTTTAAAATTCATTGAAAGTGTCAGATTAATTATTCAGGGCACGACAAGCTGAACTGCTGTGACAGCGCTGCCCGTGATGTTTTCATTGCTTAGTGGATGAAACACACCGTTGCATTAGTAGGGTTCAATAGGCGACAAGAAAAAAGTTCTGTTTTTGGGGCATTAAAAAAAATTGCTAACAGATCTTATATTACAGGGTGAAACGAAACCATATTTGTGCAACAAACAGCACATGAGAAGTAAATCCATGTAGGAATGAAAAGTATTGAATGGAGAACTGATAAAATGTCAGATCACATGCACCAAAGAATCAGTCAGAAGAATCACTGTTTGGATATTTCATCATAAAAAAAAAAAAAATCCATTTAAAATGCTGCTTAAATTGTTAGTGTGAATGTACGTACAAGAATAATCCTGTATTTAAAGCAAAGCTGCAATCTGTACAAGGGACGTTCAAGTCAAGGCGGGACTTTTCATTGCGCAGAATAACAGAACACACTTATGAACACCTGAAACTTGCTTCATTTCTCTATAAAATCCCCTGCTACACTAATGTACTTATCCGAGTGTTTCACTAGTGCTTGGATACCATCAAGGTAGAAGGTTTTCTCAGTATGCTTGAGCGAAGATCAGACTGCCTGCTTCATGTCTGAAAGGAGTTCCTTAGCCTCGCAGGAACTCCTTTACCAGCCCAAACATGTGGAAAAGGCAAACATCAAGTCGTTCCCCTGAATGTTCAAGGGAACGACTGCAGTGGGCTCCAAGCCACCTCGGTCGGTCATTCCTGAATGTATGGCCTTCTTAAACATTTATACCATTCATATTTTTTTACTGTGGCTAAGAGTCTCATCACCGTACTGTGCTTGAACTTGTCAGTTGGTTTTACTCCTTCATTCACCAGAAATTTCATCACAAGTCCCAGTTTGACTTGAACATACCTTGTAATTTGCAAGTAGCTTTTTATAAGTTGTTTGTTCTGACAGAATAAAACCCGTGCTTCTGTTGAGGCATGTTTATAGTTTTCCCCTCGTCGAACTTAACAACCTGCAAATTACCATTTAAATGGCTTCATGAAGGCAGCAGAAGCCAATGTAATCGGCAGGGGTAGTATCACCATGTGTGTTGTTCTTGTGCTACAGTATATATGTCTCATTAGAGAGATCCAGACCAGCCTTTTATTACTCAATACAATTTTTAATTCACTTCTAGACATGGCACCTTAGGATTTAACTGGAATTGGTTAACCAAAACGTTTATTCAGACTGTTAAAACATTTCTCCACGTTCAAGACTGTACACCATGTACACATTCATAAGTTCATGTATTTCTCTTTTGGATTACAGAGACCAGGATCCGGAGCACCGACCGGACTCAGCAAACCCTCAGGGGCTGACGGTAAGAACCTTAATACTTTACTCAGCAGCTCATTTATTTAGGAGTCTCAATGATGGATCCTGAAGGCAAACCGCTAGCACACCCAGTACTCGTGAATCTCTTTTACCGCCTAATATGTGGTGTGATCGATGGCGAGATCCAGGAGCATCTTATTTTAGCGCTGTACACCGTGGAAGGAGTCAGGCTGATCGGATCTGACCGCTCCCATGAGGCTTGCTGTGGAGCTTGAGTGGCTCTTATGTTCGCTCTGTGTTTGCTGATAAGGGCTGGTAGCCAGGCTCCGGCGTAATTCTACCTGGAACGCTCAGATGACTCAGGTTATTGGATGGGAGTTTAAAACCTCTTAAAAACGTTGCGCTCAGAGGCTAAATGTCCTCGAGCGATCATCACTAACCCCCAAACGTATTAAACAAATATACAACACAAACACTTTAAATGCTCTAATACTGTGTCAAATGCACTTAAACAGGTCGTGTAAGAAATACAACACAATGTCATGCTGAAAAGGAAAATAATCAACAGCAAGGTATTGCGATGAAGCAGAAATTCACTGATTGTTGTTGCTTGTTGTTTGTTAGATAAAATGACGATACAATTCTGTATGACTTAAAACAATAACACAACCGTCCACAGATGCCTCCAAGAAGGACGTCCCTCCTGATGATTTCGACATCGACTTGGATGCCCCGGAGACGGAGAAGGCCGCCGTCGCCATCCAGTCGCACTTCAGAAAGTACCAGAAGAAGAAGCAGGATACGAAGCCATAGGCTGAGCCAGCCGAACTCGGCCTGAAGCTGTTTGCATGTTTAATAAGCGCACCGTCATGGACTCTAGGGTGGGGATTATGGTGGTAGTGGTGAAGGGAAAAGGGACTTGGAAGTGAATCATCTTTTTGTCAGTCACTGGCGCCCATCTGGAACAATGATCCTGATGCTTCAGATTCAATTCCCCTGTCTGTTCATGCTCGCCTTTTCTTCTCCAGTTTATTGCTTGTTTTTTTTTGTTTTTCTGTAACTGAATTCTCTTCTTTCGGTTTCAGACGTTGCTCTCAGTCTCAGTCATGCTTGTCATTGCAACAGTTTTAAAAGCATATACAGTATTTCACTCTGTACGTGTGCTCAGATAGTTTGTGTTTATATCCTGTTCATCACGTGAAACGATGAAGAAAAGAGCTGCAGAAATATTCTCTAGGTGTTTGGCATGTCTATGAAGATGGTTTATTATGACTCAGTCTTATTTGGGGACGAACTAAAAAAAGCAACTTCAGATTATGAGCAAGTGGACCAACCCCTTTCCTTTGTGTAATTGCATCACTTTCATTTGTTACTGTGTTTAGTTCTTGCCTCCTAAATATGCCATGTGCTACATTATACTGTCCAAAAATACACTTTGAAAAGAACTACACCTTAATATGAGCGAATAAAAATTAAAGAATGGAGCAGACGGTTGCCATGTTGTGCATTTCTGCTGTTCTTTCTCCTTTCTCTTGGTGTTAACGACATACACCATATGCCTTCAGTAGATTTGTTTCTTTTGAGCCGAGCGAATTTCTGACCCAGTATCGATACAACAGATTTTACCTAATCGCATTTAAAGCCAATAAAGTAACGGAGATGGTTTTCTCATTGCAGTGGGAAATTCGAAGATAACCATCCACGGTAATGGGATCATGCGATCAAGTGACCACAATGGAAATTGTCACATCATTTGTTAAGGACAGTCGAATCCTAAATGAAGTCTTAACCCCATCTTGTGTTACATATATTTCATGTATTAGTAACTTCATACTGTTTAATATGACAATTTGTGGAGTTCTAGTGGAGCAGCGACTCAACGATCTGAGATGGAACTTTTATTTCAAGGGTCAGTGAGTCAGCTCTACAACGGCGAAGAAATTTATTTTATATCATTGGGAGCAAATAGGAAGCATGAATCACTCGTGTCAAAAGGTGCTGCATTGGATTTTTAGTTTCAAAGATTACATAAAAGGCATTCCTGAAGTCCTTTCTTCACCATATCTGAAGCAATAAACACAGCTAGTTTTCGAGTGCAATAACACACCTGGTCCACTAGGGGCACCATAAATTTCCTTCGTACTTATGTTTCTTGTCATGTTCCCACATCAACGTTCAGAAGTTTCAGGTTTATGATTCACATCCCGCTTACAACATTTTATATGCAGAAGTTGAGCAGTTTGTAGTTGCAATTCATAGAAAAGTACTTAACTAATTAACTTATTAAAAATCTGTTAATACAGATCTTTCATAAAAATTATTTGTAGAGTTTGCACTTTATAAGGACGCTATTTAGGGAAGAAAACCATAGCGGCTTTATATTCTTTGTAGAAATTTTCTCATGAAAATTTTATTTAAAAAAAACAAAGAAAAAGAGTAAAACTTTGTACAAGCTAAGGCTGATTAAATAAATAAATGCCTTGCACTTATTTTGACTCATACTGCAACTGAGCGTTTGTGGCTTAAGCTGCGATATGTAACTATTAATTGTACAATTTGTATTTAAACTAATTTAGCTAGGCTAACACCACATAATGGCACAACTGATCATCATTAGGAGGATGTTTGCCAATATTTATCACCTTTAAAGTGTTTTAAGAATAAACAAAATCTTAAATTATTGCAATTTAATTATGAGCAAATACTAATTATGTGTATATTAATTGACATAAATTGCAGCCTTTTGTGATTAAATAATAATAATAATAATAATAATAATTTCCATAATGCAATTTAGATTTTTAAAATTCTTCAAACATTTAATCGAAGCTGTTCAGAGTCTCCATAAGAACTGTATACAGTACTCATAACATTTGAATTTTTTATAGAAAGTCAACAAAAATCCTTGCTTTTTATAGCATAACTTTTTTTCACAAGCTATTTAGCTTTTTTGAACAAACCTTTAGTAAGTCACAGTTTAATAAATGAAGGAAATGGATATTATGGCTGACTGATTGAAATAAGCAAAAGAATTGCAAAAAAAAAAAGTTTACTTCTGAACTTAGTTATGTGAGAATCAACAAAACTGTACTGCATGCAAATAATAAATCTATTGGATGACAGGTTGCAAAAAAAAAAAAAAAAAAACCTTCAGAGAGTTGCTGTTTCCAGAGATTGTCTTTTCCTACAGTAGGTACGTGCACGTGTGACAGAGGAGGCCTTAGAGACAGGAGAATGGGCCTGAGTGCAGAGACGGCTTCTATCTGCTTTGGTTATATTTTGAATCAATCATACAGTAAATATCTTATTATTGTCTTCCTGTTCCCGCTTGAATAAAGCAAGAATTAAAAGCAGGACTTTTAATACTCAGAACCTCAGAACTCATCCACTGCAGCACTTAAGTGCAGGGGCAGAGAACTTAATGAAACTGAAGACAATAAGGTAGGGGAAAACTAAAACCTGAGAACTTCTTAGACCTTGCCTCATCAAAGAGGGTGAAGAAAAGACAGAAGTCAAAAGTAGAACAATTTTTTGAGAAGGAACTCAAAAACTTTTGAGTGGCTAGACTGCAAGGATTAAGACAGAGGACATGCTACGTAAGGACTCTAGTCCTTGTCTGGTCTAGTCTAGTCTCATAAAATAAACCAGAGACTAAACAGGAATTGAGTGGTAAGTGTCCCTTAAATAGATTCAGAGACAGGTGAGACTGATTGAGACTAATAAGCTCTCATTAGACTGCACATACTTTACTGCATATCCCTCTGGTGGCCCAACTTAACCTAGTATGCAAGTCAGCTCCAGGCCTGGTTGTTATGCTCAGCAAAAAAAAAATCTGAGCAGGTTAGGACCATATATTAATGATAATGATATAAAATCTGCCGAATCTCACATTAAATGCTTGGCTCACAAGACCATATCCAATTAATCCTGTTCTAATGTGTTATTGTTTCCATAGTAACACCTTATTCACAGGGACTTCTACAGCAGACGCTCTGCTGTAAGATAATTTAAGATAATAATACTGGATTGGGAACATGTTAATATTTAACAAAGGAAAGGGTATAATCATTGATGTGATGTAACTATGTAAGTTTGGTATGTGTATCTAGGATACAGTAAAAATGGAATACAGTTTATTAAGAATAATAAGAATTGCATTACTTGACATTGTAGGTACTGGATACGGGCCGATATTCTGTTGACCACTAGGGGCCTCTAGTGGACATTTAACGTCGTAAGAAATGACCGGACAAATCATGGCTTTCTGCAAATACATACAATAAAACATTCTGTTGTCATAGAATAACTGACGGACGGGATTTAATAACTCAATGAAACAAAGAACAAATGTAACTGATAGAAAAGGATAACAATCATTGAGTAAGTTTCAGTGAGTTGGCTGTTTGTGGTGGGCGAATGTTGCTGTCCTGAGGGAATTGCAAGTAATTTTCATAAAAAAAAAAAAAAAAATTTTTAAATTTGCATGTGTTTATTTTATCTTCAAAAAAAAAGTGAACGATGTTCATGATCATCTGAATAATTTAGAACATATCCAGTAACTTTAGGTCACATCCTCTTACCTGACCTGTATTACTATCTTATGTATTATTACTATCTTATTATCTTATTACTATCAGGTGCTGAGGAGGAGAAGAGTGATTCGGTTTCAGAATGGAGCTGTGGCTTTTTTTTTTTATTATTTGTGTTAATATTTGTGTATATTATGTGTATAATATTTGTGTACATATTTTTCATATTCACTGATCAGCCATGCCATTATGACCACCTGCCTAGTATTCAGTAGGTCTCCCCTTTGCCACCAAAACAGTGATGCACTGAGTGTTCTGACATCTTTATACTGGAACCAGCATTTACCTTTTCCTTAATTTAAACGACACTATGGCGCTTCTATTGGAATGGACTACATGGGTCAGTCTTCGCTCCCCATGTGCATCAGTGAACCTTGGCCACCCATGACCAGAGGTGGGTAGAGTAGGCAAAAAATGTACCCAAGTAAGAATAGCTGTACTTCAAAATAGTATTACCCAAGTAGAAGTAAAAAGTAGGCATCCAAGATATTACTCAAGTAAGAGTAAAAAAGTATTCGGTGAGAAGACTACTCTGTTTCAATCGTGTAATTATATTATATATTATAATAATTATATATGCTAACATTGCAACATCCAATAAAACAGCTAAACCTACCCTGACATGTAAAAAGTCGAGTTTTTATATGCTGAAGTGTCTGTGTGTTTTGGCAGTAACTACATGTGGTTATTGTTATAACGGCTGATTGGACAAACAGAGTCATGTGATTATTGTTGTTACATCTGATTGGTGATACAGTCATATGGTAGATCCACCGGCTGCATGTGTAAAATAAATGGTAGGAAAAGTAACGAGTCGAGTGTAGCCGAATGTAGCGGAGTAAGAGTAGCGTTTCTTCTTCACAAATCTACTCAAGTAAAAGTAAAAAGTACGGTGCGGTAAAACTAATTATAAAAGTAATTTTTTTCAAAAAGTTACTCAAGCAAATGTAACGGAGTAAATGTAACTCGTTACTACCCACCTCTGCCCATGACCCTGTCACAGGTTCACTGATTTTTCTACTGATTTTATCATTTTTAGTAAGTAGGACAACTTTGACAAGAGCCAAACTGTGATGGCTAGAAGACTGGGTCAGAGCAACTCCAATACTGCAGCTTGATAAAATAATTACAATCAGGATAATAAGAACAATTCAATTTCATTGCTGTACAACAATCAGTATTTAGTATGAAATCCCTGACGGATCTGGATTGACAGTACTCGGTGTCACTCGCTCAATCTATGTCCGCTTCTTAAGATCATCCCTCCTCATCTCACATGCTCTAGCAGTTCTATCATTTCATTCTTTATTTACTTTTTCTGAAAATGAAGAGTGTTTTGAGTAGTACCTCAAGAAAGTACGCATTTGCATTTTTGCTCTTTTGTTTGTTAAATTATTGTGCCTTTAATTTTATCTGTATTTTAAAACTTTTTCTCAATTTTAAACTATTTCTTAAAAGTAAATGAAGAATGTTTTGAGGTTATTCCTACAAAAATTAAAATCTATTTGTGTGGCGTGGCTTAGCTGACATATAGCTGATATCAGTTACATATGTTTGTCAAGAATACCACTGAAAATATTTTAGACTAGATGTGCCTAATACTGTGGTCTGTGTCCGCGACTTTGTTCACATGAAATTTAATTGCACACTCATAAGCACGTAAAAAATGTTCAACGCCATCTGTTGAATTTTGAGATGAACTAATGTTTTTTTCAAGGTAGATTTTTTTTTATGATATAGGGGATGTTTTCATATTAGGCCTTCATGTTTTCCATTTACATTTCAACGTAGCATATCTTCTCTTCCTGTGGGCCGACAGACAGACAAAAATAAAAAAAAATCATCTAGATGTGTTCTATTATTCATCTTGCGTCCCCCAAATTATTATTTGCATCTACAGGTTAAATGGCTGCATCAAAGCATTGAATATAATACTTGACAAAAAGTTAATCCTTAATTGGCTAAAAAACCACATTCTGTAACTTACAAGTACCAGTATTAGTACCTCGAGAACAGTGGCGGCTGCTAGCTTTTGAAACAGGGGAAGCTCATATTAGGCCTTCATCATAAAATTCATTATGTTATAGC
>JAOVVB010000008.1:14746621-14769374 GCA_028570985.1 Heterobranchus longifilis
TTTTAGTCAATAAAATGTTAATACAATAGTACATAATTTGACCATTAATTTTGTGACATTATAGGGGAAGCTGAGCCACTGCTCGAGAAAGTATGTATTAGCATTTTTGCACTTTTGTATGTTTAAATAATGTGCCTTTAATTTTATCTGTATTTTGAAACTTTGAAAATCAATCATGTGCTTCGTAATTTACAGGAAGATTTTTTGGACAGTGTGCATGCTAACCTTTTATTAAATCACTTTTTAATAAAAAATAAAAAATAAAAAAAAAGAATGTGAGAATCTACAAAACTGTACTGCATGTAAATAATAAAATATGATTAATGTATTGCAAAAATCTGTCATCACGTAGGAGTCGCTGTTACCAGAGAATGTGTTTTCCTGGGTGTTTTCTACATGTGAGAGAGGAGGCCTTAGAGACAGGAGAATACTGTAGGTCTAAACGCAGAGACGGCTTAAGTGAACAATTTTGGGGAAAAAAAAAAAAAAGGTAATGAAAGTCTTGGAAGAGTTGTTGTTGTTGGCTAACCTATTTTTTAAAGTACAGAAAATTTTGCTACTGTTTTTTTTTTTTTAATATACCTCCTTTAAATTCATCACCCAGAGAGTTTTTTGAGTGGCACTGCCAGCTAACAGCTCCTGACTGCACACCTGGTATTATTGTTAGTTATGACCCGTACCCCCAGAAATAGTCTTTTTTTTGTTTGTTTATTTGTTTGTTTTTGGAAATGTGAATTTTAAAAATGAAAGTAAATTGAACACCTTTGATAAATGATTTGATCAAAATTGTATTAACCAAGCAATATTTTTGTAGCTGGGCTTTTACAAATGTAATCTAATTTTCTAATGTAACATCTTCCTGATTGCTGTTTTTCCAAATATTCATAAATTTCACTCTATTTGAAAAAAAAAAAAAAAAAAGACCCGTCAGTGCATGATTAAAAGGAATAAAGCAGGCATAAATTTTCCTAATGCAATCAGTGTCTCAGTCCTGACAGCGTGGCACTTCTCGGAACATCCGAAGTCCCCGGTGTGGCACGTCAGCCATTATTTAGAGCGGCATTTAATAGCAGAGAGGAGTGACAGTGTGTAAATCTCCACTGACTTGCTTAATTTGCCGTGCTCTTCCGAGGAGGACGATGGAGATGCACTTGTCACACGGAGTAATACATTTCCTCATTATGCTGACGGGAGTGATTTAGGAGCGCGAAACCGAGTCCGATGGCGAAAGGCGACTGCTAAAGGGCTCGGCTGATGAAAGATTCTGAATCAATAGGCCAATTTAGGACTCGCTGCGTGGTGTCTGGGATTCAGCGCCGTGAGGGAGGAAGAAGGCTCCATCCTCGAGGGACACGAGCTGCACTTTTGCACTAAATCACAACACCGATGACCTTTAATTTGTACTGCTGTTGGTTTGAGAACATCTGCTTCAGCAGACACGCTCCAGTCTGATAGAGCTGCAGATTCAGCACATTTGTGATGGGAAGATTCAATTTAGGAGAATAAAAGAATTCAGAGAATGATCCGGGCACGATGTGTGCTTGCAGACCAAGATGTCCCGGACGATATTAAATGAACGTTAAAATTAATAGTGAGGTGAAGCAATGTGCCAAACACCGATATGAGTCAGAGAGGGTTTCACACCTGAAACATACCAGAGATTTGTAATTCTAATATCAGCTACTAGCTTTTTGTTAAATTTTTTTTTTTTACATAATTGTTACATTTGGGTGAAAAGGAACAGAATCAGAGAAAAACAAACAAACGAACAAAAAAACAGCAGAAATCACAAAGTAAAGTATTGCACAGATAGGTTTTGTAAACCGTAGTAAAAATAAGGTGGCATATCTTTCTTTTATTGGTATTTATTTATTTATTTTTATTTAATTGTGTATTTTGTTTAGCTGTATCAAAAGTGCTACATGTGAACACCATGGCAAGCAAAAGTCATTTATGATTGGAAAAGGTCTATGTAGAGTGAAGTGAAGCATAAAATCTCTTAATGTCTCATGTATTTTTGTGAATATCTTCCTAAGGACACATCCAGGTCTTCATTGCAATGATTGCTGTGGCCCAGCCATCTTTAGGCCTCATTTTCATACTTACATAGGATGCAAATTAATTTTGAAAATCAAGTTATCGTCCTATCTTTGCTGTGTTTTTTTTTTGTTTGTTTGTTTAAGAAAACTCATTAATGTGAACCTGTATTGATCGATTTTAATTTATGCTAGCGGTGTTCAAGTGAAACCAGGACTTTCTGGTGATATTTCTCATGAACGAAGGCGTAAAAGCGATTGACATTTACAAAAGACTTCAAGCACAGTATGATGATGAGACTCTTACCTGCAGTAAAACATTTAAATGGTGCAAATGTTTTAAGTGAAACACTGCAAGTGCATTAGTATAGCAGAGGACTATATAAAGAAATAAAGGGAGTTTTTTTTCTCATAACTGTGTTTTGTTATTCTGCACAAACAAAAATCCTGAGTTGACTTGAACACCCCTTGTATAATAAGCAATGAGTTACTGGACCTTAAGTGTCCTCTGCATCAAATTATGTCATTATTAAAAAAAACAAAAAAAAACTGCTCATGCTGCATAATTGGGATAAAATGCTTTAGAAGACTTATTCATGAAGTTAAATGATCCGAGTCCGACATTCTGTCATTAATGTTAATGCAATGCCATTAAAACTAGGAAGGCCGTATTGAAGCGCATTGAAGAGCCCTGTTGTTTTAAAATTAGCATGAATACAGTTTTGTGAGGTTTTTTTTTCACCTTTGACAATTTTTTAAAATCATTATCACACCTTCCTATGGCATAACTACAGGCTACGTAACATTACATAAGTTAATGCGCACAAATTACTGACAACTAGACCAACACTTTAGCTTTATCATCACATTCCTCATGTGTGTGTAAGTGACAGAAAGAATAGTTTTTTTTTTTCATCTTCTATCATTTGCAAAACTCATTATCCATATTAGACAGAGAGATCTCGTTGGGGAACAGCCTTTTATTAATCGATTGGAAGTGCATGGGAAATCTTTATTGGAGTGACACAACTGTGTACACTCTGTCCAAAAAAAAACAAACAAAAAAAAAACAGTCAAACATAACCATCCGTATAATGAGCAAAACCAGGAAACAGGGGGAAGTCTGGGGGAATATATTCATATAAGCAAATATACCAGCATCTCAGGCATTCCTGGCGCTCTGCGAGACAGAGATGCGGGTCTGATGCAGAGCCACACCGCGTCGCACAGAACCACACCTTTTTATAGATTTCCATAGACTCGCATTGTCGTTCTTTAAGGGGAATCTCTTCGGATTGTCTCAGTATTTCTTTTCCCTGTAGTGGAGCTTCACTGCAATGCAGCAAAAATAAATCTAGCGAAGACAAGAGAGTGCGTGACCTGCAGACACAACCTAGTGCACTGTACAGGGGTGGGGAAAAGGAGGGGGGGGTTAAATAAGCAGGCATTGGCTAGTGCAGCAGGAGGCTCGACGGCCCCCTGGACGTGTGGTGAATAGTTACCTTGTAAACACCCGGTGGTAATTTACACCTGAATAAATAGCTGGTCCACCCCTCAAACTCGTACACAATATAGGTTTTGATACAGTACAGTAGAAAGCAAAAGCATTTCTGTTATTCTTTATAACCCATATTGCACCATCAGAAAGTGGGACACAAATATTCAGCAACCGAGACTCAAAACTTTCCTAAAACGATAAATGTGCAAACATGACTAAAAGGACTTTTATTAATCGATCAAAATCCAAACTTTTCCCTGTAATACCCACAAATAAAAGTGATTTTTTTTTTCTCATTTAATATATATTATTTATATATGAATTTATAGTCATAAGAATACTAAATCTTTACATTTGATCATTTTATAGTGAAAATCAAAAAAAAAAAAAAAAGTCGTAAAGTCCGGATCAACTTCCGGCTGTTCTCTATTTCATGTGTATCTTTATCTTCATCATTGTCATATTTTTTTCCGATCGCTCCCCATGCACCCATAAGAAAGTTGAACTTTTTAAATGTTAAAAATCTGAAAACAGTGACAACTTTGGAACAGTGGTGATCACACACGCACGCGCTCACTTTCTCTCGAGTATTCGTTCCATGTTTTGATATTAATTTAATAACACAAAGTCTGGTAGAAAAAATGGGCTCCCAGTCATCATAGTGCACACTAAATGCTAACATAAATAATAATAATAATCATAATAATAATAATAATAATAATAAATCAAGTTGGCAATCTCCCATCTGGAGTGTTTCTTTTTTTTTGTTGTTTTTTGAAAAAAGTGAATCCACGTGTTTAAAAAAGCATAAAAGAAAGTAAGGAATCGGCAGTGGCCCTCCTATGAGAAAAGACCTCTATGTACAACTGTGTGATGAGTTCTCGCTGTATGTATGTGTGTTTGTGTGTATGTGTGTGTCCAGTCCATGTCCTCTGGGTTATACCAGTGTGTAGGACTTGGCGTAGGGATTGCTGCTCTGTTTTAAGTGTCCCCGAGAGTCTAAGAGGGACTCTTGCGACGTGCTGAGCTTGGCAGCCTGACCCAAGTCCGAGCCGGCTTCTCTCTGTGGCAGCGTGGAGGCACCGGAGCTGGGCTGCCACTGCTGCGCCTCCCGGGCTGCCGGAACCTCCACTGGCACCGGCACCAGGCTCGGGCGCTTCAGTGAGCGGCTCTTCTGTGGCTCCAGGCCTGACGCGGCCCGGTTCAGCAGGAAGTCCATGCGCAAGTATGGTGGCAGGTGCACCAACTCGCCCCCTGCAGGATCACAAAAAACAGATGTTGACTGAGTAATCAGAATTTTTTTTAAAACAATATGCAAATATCCATCACGCTACCAGGAACACCCAGGTTAAAAATTCAACCGTAATGTCCATATCAGATATCAGAATTTTGAAAAATATGAGTTTCCTGTGGCACAGTTCTTGGTTTCAAAAATGCTGGTGTGAGTATTTCAGAAACCACTGATCCGCTGAGAGTTTTACACAGTGGTCATTAGAGTTTACACAGAATGGTGCAGAAAACAAAACAAAACAAAAACATCCAGACAAACTGACTTGAAGTCCTCAATAAATCATATAACCACTCTTAACAACCAATGTGTTATTTTCCCAATCTTCAAATGTCTTGGGTGATCCTGGCTGACAGGACTGAACTCTGATGTGGTCTTTTTCTGTCGTAGCTCAAGTTTGGACACGTGTGTCCTGAAATGCTTTTCTGTGCACCATGGTTGCATAGGGTGCTTACTTTTGTTGCCATAACCTTCAGCTTAAAAACAAAAAAGCTGAGAGATATATCGGCAAAGGAAATATCTTAATAGTTGTATTTTGTCATTATGATAAGATCTCTAATCGCCTGCTGATTAAATTTTATTCTTTACGTTATTTAAATGTCTCCAGAATCTTGACACTATAACTCTCCACTGCTCAGCTCACCTGGCCTGTGGGCTTTGGGCACGGCCATGTTCATGACCCTGCATGCGTCCTGAGGTTTGGGAGGCGAGGCTGTAAACCTGCATATGCCCGACTCCGACGGCGTACTGGATGTCAGGCTGTCCGTGTAGTCATTGGTTCCTGCTGTCATCTGCTCGGAGGACGTATCTGAGATGAAGCACTCCGTGATGGTGAACTTGGCGTGCCGGAGCTGCTCCTCCATCTTGGCGTGCTCGTATGCCCGTGCCAGCTCCTCGTAGGTGGATGAAGCGCTCTCTGTGGACACCATGCTGCTCCGGGCTCGGTCTGGAAACACACCACAGGGCACGCTAATGACTCTCTTTCAAGGCGGCTAGTGCAAAGTCTGTGCCCATTTATTTGTTAACTTTTAGCAAGTTGCAGGTTGCTCTCTCTAGCATTAGCATGTAGGATTAGGACTAGAAAATTCTGTCAGATATCCTGTAAATCAATTCAATTCAATTCAAATCAATTTAGAAACCCGTTTAGCTTAAACATTTACAGTATGAATATGAGTTGGTGTTAAATAGTTGCTAATATTTGTACAGAACAATGCCAATACAGTGGTACCTTGGCATATGCCTTATGTTTTCCAAGAAATTTGCTCTGGCATGTGAAGCATTTGCAAGCTGAACTAAATTGAACACCGGCTAGCAAGAACAAAAAGGGAGTCACTTTCAGTTTCGTTTTTAAAACAGCCGTCCAAGAGGAATCATAAATTAAGGTTACGTGCGGTTTAATGTCTATTTATTTCATATTTTACTTGCTATACATGTCTTTTCTAAATGTTTTGATTGGTATTATATGCAAAAATGTGATTATAGTGTTGGAAATTGATAATACTAAAAATATTTTTGGATGGCTGAAACAGGTTATTTGCATTTACATTATCTCTTATGGGAAAATGTGTTTCACAATACGAAATTTCGCCTTAAGAATTGGAAGTGCATGGGAATTCCCTCCGGAGCAGATTAAATTCACACGCTGGGGTACCACTGTATTAACGGAGACTTCTTAAAATCCTCATATAGTTTATGTTAAAAGTTAACTCTTGTCACCATTGATAATTAAGACTTAATCTTAAATTCCTCTCAAAAACCTGTCAGCTTAGCTTATAACACTTAGCTGAATAGAATTAGAAGTGATGTTTGCGAAATTGTAACAGAAGGAATGGAAATTTCTCTCAGATCTCCTCAGTTTAGAACATTTCACTTAACATTTAAAAAATATATATCTGTAAGCTCATCAGTAACATACCAACATCACCGACTAGTATTGATGCTGTTTACATTTATAAACATGACATTTACAAAAATCCTTTAGCATAAGCTAATTTGTCAGTAATAAATGTGTATAATGATCATTTGTCTTATAAATATTTTGCTATACAGTGGTAGTATTGATGATTGCTCACATTTAAAATATAACTCCAAATGCCTCCTTTCATTTATCATAACTAATTAGCTTGTGTTAGCTTTTAATATCATGTAATTTAGCTCATGTTCAGCATTTCTGTTTTGTCAGCAAGCTTGTATTAGTATTGATGAGTATGACTTAAAAATCCTGTCAGGTTAGCTCATCTTAGATAGCAAGCTATTAACCGGACTGAAATTTAAAATGTGCCTTAAAGACTCTCCACTGTGCTAACTTGTCATTTTTAGGTTGCTGGCTGGTATTAGCATTAGCATATTGGCTAGCTGGCAAAATAGCTTTAAATGTAGGATGTTAGATGTGGGATAATAAACATTTTAAAATGATTTTTTTACTCAAAACTTTTTTTTTACTAAAGAACTTTGTATTGTTTATTTTTTATTAACACTGAAACTTTAAGCTGGCCAATGTTATATTCCTTACTCATGTCTAGTGGTCCTGGATGAGCTCCAGATTCATCAAAACTCAGATTCATGAACAGGATTAAGTGCTCACCAAAAATTTTATTAAATAAACTTTAGCTAGTTTTGAAACTTCTCATAGCACTAGAGATGATGTTAGCAGGCTAACAGTGTGGAAGGTGCATCCTTCTGAGGTAAAATTAGAATTTCATAATCACTTTATGGGCTCATGTTGAATAAATTATAATTTTAGCATCTTTTCACTTTTAAAAAAAAAAGGTAAACAGGTGAAAATTTTTTAAACGAGAAAGAGTAGGGAAAAGACGAACATGAAGAACCTGTGTCCTGAGACGGACTGACGCTGTAACTGTCGCTCTCCTTGTCAACAGAGCCGGGTACTCTCGGCGTTCCCAGCCTCCAATCTGTGCTGAGTGTGTGTGTGGAGACCTGCGGGTGAGGACGGTTCAACGTCCATTGACTAGCGTAGCGACTTCGGGCGGCAGGGCCCGGTTTAGCTGCTCGTCGTGCTGTGGGATCTGATGGTGTAACAGAAAAATAATTAGTCACAGTGTATCCCACGTACACACCAGTGTAGACAGATACTGTAGATTTTTTCCCCCTTACTCGACAGGCTGCTTTTGCTTGTTCCAGGCCGAACATCTGAAACATCCACCAGCGGCCCCGTGGCCTGAGTCAGTGACTGGTAATGAACTGTGTGTGTCGCTGTGGTTGTTTTCTGCTTGGCAGTTTCTCCAAAATCATTCTCTGTGAGGAGCACGGTTGACCTGTCGTCTAAAAGCGAGGGCACAATTACAATACCGTTAGAGATTACAGTGTTACTATTACAATGTTAGTTATTACAGTAATAGAGGTACTAAGGAGCAGAAGACTCACCGACGGTCTCCATGGTGTCTCTCTCCTCGATGAGGAGCTGAGCTCTGGGGATGTCGATGTGCATGCGGAGCGTCTGCTGCTGCTTGTTCAGCGTGTCTGATGGCCTTGTGTTTTTGCTGGAAGCAAACAGAGCAGATGCACAGCCCTGAGTTACACGTCTCTAGTCATGTTCTTTTGTAGCATAAGTTGTGTTTTGTAGACAAGAGTGGAACAGCAACAAAATATTTTTCTGGAAGGAAATCCCCAGAAGGTATGAGGGGCAAGCATTTCATAACGTAATTGTCAAAGGCTTTTATAGACAATTGCATTAAATTTATGCAAAGAGTCAATATTAGTAATGTTGACCTTTCTTTATCAAGACCTCCACAGTTCGCCCTGGCATGCTGTCAATCAACTTCTGGCCCACATCCTGCCTGATGGCAGCTCATTCTTGCATAATGATCAATGCTTGGAGTTTGTCAGAATTTGTGGGGTTTTGTTTGTGAGTCCACCGCTTGAGGATTGTCCACAAGTTCTCAATGGGATTATTGGGGGAGTCTCCTGGCCATGCACCCGAAATTGCGATGTTTTGTTCCCTAAGCCACTTACGGTAGTTATCACTTTTGCCTTATGGCAAGGTGCTCCGTCTTGCTGGAAAAGGTATTGTTTGTCACCAAACTGTTCTTGGATGGTTGTAAGAAGATGTGAGTGAGTCCACCGCTTGGCTGAGAAGCAACCCAACACATGAAGTGTCTCAGGATGCTTTACTGTTGGCATGACACAGGACTGGTGGTAGCGCTCACCTTTTTATCTCCAAACAAGCTTAGTTCTGGATGCAAGTGGAGCAGTGGACAGTATAAATTGTGCATTGTGTTGTAAAAACAGAATGCCTTTGGTGATCAGAACGGGAAGTCTGGACAGGAAGGAACTTTAAATAAAAGTGCTATTAAAGATGTTCCTAGGAGGCCAGCGTTTCAGACATGAAGCAGGCAGTCCGATCGTGGATCCGGTGTTTTGAGAACCTTCTATCTCAATCACTAGTGAAACACTGTGATAAGTGCATCAGTGTAGCAGAGGATTATAAAGAAAAATAACCAACAGTTTTTACTCTCAGAGCTGTATTCTGTTATTCTGCCCAGTTTGCCAAATGCAAACTGGGTTCCTCTAGTGAAAAATGCTTCCTGTTATAAGAAAACATCTCGTGCTGTTTCAGACCTTTCCTAAGAACCACAAACTTCCTGTTATAAGTAAACATCTCGTGCTGTTTCAGACCTTTCCTAAGAACCACAAACATCTGCACACTTTGTGCTTACACCTTGTAACCAACCAAGAATCGAAAATTCAACCGTACTGTGGAATTAATTAACTTACCTCATGAGCATCTCTGCTAAGCTCTTTGCATCTAGAAAGCAAACAAACACTAAAATTTATATACTGCATTCAAGTAGTAAACAACTTAATGTATGCTACATTCTTACAATGTAAAATTTTAGCGCTGCAAAAGGTATATTTCATTAAGCAGCTTATCAAAAGCTCTTACCTCTGAGCCTCTTCAGCCTCTGCTCCCTCCTCCTCCTCCTGAGCACCAAGAGCAGGACAAAGAGCAAAATCATGCCCACCAGGATACACGAGATGGTCACCATCATCTTCTTATTACTTTTATTCTCTGGGCCCTTTATTGTAGTAGTCACTAGCGGGGAAATTGTGCCTGGAAGGTTAGGCAAGAAAACATGTGATATTAAAAGATGGTCCGTTTACTTCAGTTAACTCAGTTAAGCTCTTAGAGTCTATTTAAATATTTTTTACAGGTTGTTTTACATTTACATGAGAACCTCTCAGGCTCAGGCCTCAGATGCAAGCAGCTTTTGAATAAAGAAACGTTTAACGATTTATATACGATATGAGTTTTATTTATTTAGTAATTCTTATTTGCATACATATCTTTACTCATATATGCTTTGCTCAGAGTTATACTTATCATCTTATCTATAAACTGTTATTTTCAACTTTTGAGACCTCACAATAACTCCAGAGAACAAATAGTCAAAATCTAATTTTAAAAGGCACCTATTATTATTAAAATACATTTTTTAGTCATGTTTAGACATTCAGTGTGCATGTACAAACATTTTTGTCTTGCCCAGGTTTAAACAAGCCACTTTGATTGTCCACCCAATGTGACCGCATATAAGAAGAGACCCTCCCCCGGGTTGTTGCTCAGTTCTGCCCTGCTAATATTTGAACACTGTGAACACTGCGACTGTGCTAATATTTGAACACTGAAACTTTTTGGACTTCGATATAATGATTCACTAAAATTCACTAGAAATTCCTTGTAATTCATATTTCATACTTTCACACTTATTTCTCAATTTGGCCTTGTTTGGAAATGACCAGGAGTAGCTGAATCGTCAGTGCAGCACATCACGCTAGCATTGCCTGGCTCCAGTCATCATTTGACCTTTTTGCAGAAAACATCAATAATGCCCAGCCGACCGAGACCATACTTAAAAGAGAGGAACTCATCTTTCTTGTACGAGCACAGGAACACTCAGCTATTTTTTCCAGGGGTTAAACATGGAGCACGAGGGCTGGACCTGTGCACAGAACCCTGGCTCCGTAATTACACAGCGGTCCCTGGTGAGAGCTTCAGTTAGCCAGTCAGGCCTCAGACAATTTGCTGAGAAATTAATTCTAGCCACAGAGCTCAGGGGAGCTCTGAGGGAAGTCATAAAAACATCCAGACGTCCGTGACAAGAAGTGCCGGTGGACCCACTAAAGACCCGCATAGGCATTTTCATTTTAGCCACTAAGTATCAATAATAATAAAATATAACCTATATGTTTCCAAAAATATTTCCGGTTTCTTTAGGCTTCTATGTAAGTTTCTTTTTTTCCCAGTGACTTTTTTAAACACTGCAAAATCAGTTATTACTCTAAACTTTATTTATATTTTAGAATGCTGTAAATTTATGTTATATAAAAATACTGAATTAAGGCTGGTCTTCTCACATGGTCATGTTAAAAACTTGTTTTTAGGTTTTATTTTAAAATTTATATCAGCTGAGCAGTACTTTTGATTGTGCAGAATAACAAAACACAAGTGCTTGGATACCATAAAGGTAGAAAGTTCTCAGTTAACTGGAGCCATGATCAGACTCCTTCATGTCTGAAACACTGATCTCCCAGGAACTCCTTTTAAAGGACCTTTAAAGAGTTCCTGTGATGGGCAAGTGGCAGTGGTGAGTGATTGTGTGTACAGTTTCCACAGACAGATGTGTCTCTCCTGCAAGTTGGTGACAGGTTATCCGTCAATTTTCAAGGATCAGACGTTTCCCTCGCTGTTCATGGGAAAGACTCCCACTGGCTCTGAGCCACCCCGGCCGGCCACATGGTCTTCTTTAAAATATTTTTTAAAAACCTTATGACCGCACTGTGCGTGAAGTCTTCTGTAAATGTCAATTGGTTTTATGCCTTCATTCACCAGAAATTTCATCAATAGTCCTGCTTTGACCTGAACACCTCTTGTATGTGTTTATTTCTATTTTATGTTTTTATTTGACTTTTTTTACATTATTATTTTGGTTATATTAAAGCTGTACCCTCTGGCTGTTAATAGAAAACATCCTACTTACTGCCATCGTAGTTGAGCGTGGCGAACTTAACCAGTTTCTCGGCCAGCCCGGCGCTGTTGTACACCTTCATCTGCAGCTCGTACCACGTGGCCTCCTGCAGGTCCATCAGCATGTAGCTCTTTGTCAGTGACGTACGCTGGGCTTTGGTCCACACTGGACTGTCCAGAGGTCTGTACTCCAGAGTGAAGGACGTGATCGGACAGCCGCCGTCATTCCAGCCAATCAGGTTGAGTCGCACACAGGTAGCGTTAATGCTTGTAAACAGCTCTTGCTCTTTGGAGAACTGAGGCTCTGGAGAAAAAATATTGAAACCGAGTGTATTAAACAAGTTCCAGTACATTAGATTTATCCAAAGTGTGTATATGATAAATGTTGTGTGGAGTATTCTCTGTATGTTCTTGACATACCTTTCCCATGAGTCTTTGCTTCTATGATCTCACTGATGCGGCCTGGGCCCACGGCATTCTGGGCTGTAAGAGTGAACTTATACCAGGTGCCACACTTCAGAGTCTCCAGACGGTACGAGCGCTCACTCGGACTAATGGCAAAGTTTCCCCATTGTTCGCTGTTGTCCTCCGAATACTGTAGAATGTAACCTGAACATGGAGACAGAAAAAAATATATATATGTAAACCTAGTCCAAATGAATGGACATGAAAGAAAACAAATATAGTAAGGATCCCCTAGTCGCACATCATGTTGGTTGGTTATTTTATTAGCATTAAAATGTAATAACATTATAACTTGCGTCTTTATTATATATTAATACAGAAGATGTGCTTTTTCTTTACCTTTATTAGAAACAGATAAATTTGGTGAGGCGCTAGCTAACAATTAAAATTTCATACCAGGTTTCACCACCAGTGGGCGAACAATCATTCACTCACTCGTTATCTATACTGCTTTATTCTGTATACGGAGTCCTTGGGGGGCTATAGCCTATACCAGGAGACTTAAGGCATGAAGTACACCAAGGACAGGGTGCCAAACCCTCACTGTCGAGTTTACACTCACAGGGCACACAGATACACACACTCACACACTCATTCACACACTACAATTTGGGAACGCCAATTAACCTAATCTGCATGTCCTTGGAAAAACCGGAGCACCCAGAGGAAACCCATCAAGCAGGGGGGAGAACATGCATACACCATGTACACTGACCCAAGGTGGGAATTGAACCTTTGGAGTCAACTATTTACAAAAACCTTATTCACACACACCTCTGATGGAACTTCCACCATTGTCCCCTGGTATCCATGACAGTGTGATGGACGTGGTCGTCGTTTTGGTCACCGTGAGACGAGGTTGATCTGGAGGTACTGAACACATGCATTCATGACAAAGTGATCATTCTGCTGTGGGTCATTTTATTAAACTTTTTCCTGTTTACCTTGCACCTGCAGGTTCAGCGTTATTTCATCAGTTCCCCAGTTATTGCTGGCGACACACGTGTAGTATCCAGAATCCTCAGCTTTCACGGTCTTGATGATGAAGCTGCCGTTCCCGTGGATGCTTCGCCTTCCATCGATGATGGCCGGGCCTGGGCTTCCGCTGTCAAGACATATAGGTATGACATGTCCTAAAATATTTACAAATGTAGATATTTGACGAAGCAGAAGACCAACATGTTTTAACAAACTGAATCTTTTTACCCATGCCAAGTCTAAAGGAGTTCAGTATGGCGTTCTGTGTTTTTGTGTGCTACTGTAAAATCCGTGACCTTGAGGGTGCTGTTTACCTTTCCTTCATCCATTTGACTGTGGGTGGTGGATCTCCTACAGCTCTGCAGGGCAGGACAATGTCTCTCATCCATGGAGTTGTTACTGTGCCACTGAAAGTGAGGATCCTGGCAGGAGCTGCATGACACAAACATACTGACTTACTACTTATATGGGAGCGGACACAAGGAAACTCCTGAACTTTCCTGAAATTTTATGATTTTATTAGTGCCAGATGCATTGTGCAGCTGAAGTATAACAAATAAATATATAAATTTGCCAAAAAGAGGTATTATTTGCTAAAACCAGAGTATCCAGAATGTGTTAAATAAGTATTCGCCCCTTGAACTCTCCAGATCTTCTATTGTTACGACCTGGATCTGAACTAGACCTCAGTCTAAGGGTTAACGCCAACATGATGCCACCATGCTTCCCTAAACCTGGGTAAACCTAAAGTCCTCACTGCATTTCCTTCACACACCTTTAGCGAGTGGTTCAACCGTAATGACCTCGCTGCTGTTCCCGCGGCCTGCCGCCGTCACTGCCATCACCCAGATGCTGTACTTTTTGTTCCGAGACAGATTCTGCACCTTGTGGAGGAATTCGTCCGGAGCAGCATCAAACTCGCTCACCAACTTCAGAAGTAAAAAACGTACAGTAGATGAGGGTTAAAACTTTAACCCTGTATCCCCCAAATTAGACAGTGTACATACTGGAAAAATGTAGTTCAAGACATACATTTAAACTATATCATATCCTAATAAATTACTAAAACAAAATTAAAGCATAATGGGGCATGTGGTAGTCAATGGCATGATGTGGCCAAACATTAAATTCAATTATAAAAGCTGTAAAACATTATATAATGTAGTGTAACTGGATGTGTAATATTTTGCCACTACAATTAAAGGATGCCAAATAAACCTTGATAAGCTGGAGATGATGTTGAATAAGAATGTGTGTATTTGAGCGTGTGTGTGTGCCCGTAAGGTGAGTGACAACGTCTACATATACCATACCGTAGGAGTCAAGCTAGAGCAGAACACTGTGTATTTCCTGATCACGCCATTTAGTTTGAGTGGCGGGAGCCAGGAAACGTACACCACAGAATTGGATGCAGCCGCTGCCTTCACGCCACCTGGTTGACCTGGAACTGGGGGGTGAAAGCGAAACTTCTTAAGCGCCATTAATTACCATAAGCACAGAAATATTATATGAGGGCTTTACCAAAATTAACAAAAAAGTGGGCGTAACACAACACACTGATCAGCCATTACCTTATGAGCACCCACCTAATATTGGGTAGGTTCCCCCTTTGCCACCCAGACAATAATGATCAGTGTATTCTGATATCTTTCTATTAGAACCAGCATTAACGTTCCTCAGTTTGATCCAGACTAGTGCTTTTATTGAATCGGACTACAGGGGCTAGCCAGCCTTTGCTCCCCATGTGCATCAGTGAGCATTGGCCACTCATGACCCTGTTGTCAGTTCACTGGCTTTCCTTCCTTGCATCACTTTTGACCACTGCAGCCAGCAAAGATCCCACAAGGCTGTAGTTTTGGAGTTGCTCTGACCCAGTCATCTAGCCATCACAATTTGACCCTTCTCACATTAGCTACATTTTCAATATCTCGTTGGGTTGGTGGGTGAATTAGGCAGCAAGTGAACCTTTTTTTCATGAAGTTGATGTGGATGTTGGAATCAGATCAAATGGGCAAGCATAAGGATTCGAGTGACTTTGACCAGAGCCTTTGACTTTGTGATGGCTAGAAGACTGGGTCAGAGCAACTCCAAAACTGCGGAGGGAGGATCCCGGTCTGCAGTGGTCAGGACATACCAAAAGTGAACCAAGGAAGGAGAACCGGTGAACCAGTGGCCAAGGCTGCATGTGGGGGGTCACAGGGCTGATGCACAAGGCTGGCCCGTGTAGTCCGATCCAATAGAAGAACTACTGTAGATAAAATTGATGAAAATGTTGGTGCTGGTTGTGATCACACAGAAAGGTATCAGAACACACAGCAGCACATCACTGCTATGTTGGCAAAAGGGACGACTTACTCAATATTATGCAGATCAAACATTGTTTCAGCTTTTTTCATTGTTGTTTGGTCATAGTTATTGGTCTTCACTGCTCTACAGAATGTTTACATAGATGACCTCATTGATGAGAACCTTATAGGCACTGAAGCCAAAAGATACAATGTGAGACCATCAGCTGGGACAAAAGTGGTTTCCAGAGAGGATCTGAGAGTTTTTTTTCCCGTTGGTTTTAAACAATCACAAAAAAAACCAACCAAAAAAAAACAAATAACATCAACAGCAACAACAACAACAACAACAAAAACATGTGTATTACCATCCTCTTTGGTGCGAATGTAGATCTGCTCAGATCGTACGCCGTCTCCAGCACGGGTGAACGCCAGCACCTGAACACTGTAGTTGGTGAATTTCTGTAAACCATCCAGCTCAAGGGGGGGCAGCTGGGTGGTGATGTTTCTGATCTCACCCAATTCTGAAAGATTTAACAAACATTCCAGATAAAGCACAGTACATACAAGTCACATACTTACTGTATCTCATAGGCATGTGCTAATAAGTAGTTAAACAATACAGTATCTTGTGACAAATAGTACACACAGACGACACGGCCAATGCTGGTTCCTTTGAGCACCTACAGCATATATCATCTATAACACCCATTCAGCAGGAGATACAGTATATGGACATATGTTTTGAGGTGGCACTTGCAGAAGTGTGAACATTTCTCATTTAAATGTAGCATTTATGCTATTAATATAATATCGGCCAAAACATGGTATTGGTGCTAAAAAGTGTCTCACCCGCATGAAAAGTAAATTTTTTTTTTATAATACTTAATCTCCCAATCCATGCTTCATTTTTGGAAATATGCACATTTATATTTTTATCAGATAAAAAGAAACACATTTGCTAAATATAATTTCATGCCCTTTTATGTAGTGTCCGTAACTTTTTAAATTTAAATCTTTTAATTATCTTAATTGTCTTTTAGATGAAACTTGATAAAACATAAACCTGAAAAAGTGTATTATTCTAAAATGCTAAATTGTAAAACATGAATTTGACATAGTTAAGGACACTACAGAATTTTTGCTTTTTAAGCTTTTACCAAAAAACTATTTAAGCAGTAATTCTTACAGGTCATATGCTTCTAGAAGCTTACACCAATTTTAGTAGCAATACTCATAAAGAAATATGAATAATTTGCATTTTAAATGATTATTGTTTGAAGCGAGACAGAATACTGAAAAAGTATTTTTGGGGCACAAATAGAGTAAAATCATCTCTCCAAAACGGCTGAGGGTAGCAACTTGAAATTTTTAGGGAAGCAAGATCCGTCACTTTCATGTTGCATAAACTTCAGAAGCAGCTTCTCTGGCACAAACATTTTCTGTAATATATCTAGAACCTAAAAATAAATAAATATAATAATAATAAAAAATAAAATAAAATCAGCACCAATACTGTTTTGTCCGTATACATATACCTCCTTTTATTCACTGCAGGATGTCTATACATCATGTACCCATCATGCTTCCATGGTGGTCAGTTATAGGACCACATATTTACTTTGTATTTACTCAGGATGTTGAATTAATACTTATACATGTCTTTTGTTCTGTATAAACCAGAGAACATTTCAACACTCTCAAAAGTCATTTCTTCCTCTGATGTTGTGGTAAAATTCAGTTCATCTGCCGGCTAAGATTTCCCTGTTGGGATTGTTTAAAAAAAAAACAAAAAAAAAAACATGATGGACTGTAGGATGGAATCCAATTCACATCCAGAGTGTTCTTTCTGGACATGAGGCTTTAAATAATTGACATCAATCTGTCACACTCCTTTTCCCCACACTGTTCTCTTTTTCTTCTTCCTGCAGCGAGCCACAATCTTTCCTTTTCTATCATTCACTTTCTTCACGTGTCAGAGCATACAGTCTTATAATGAGGCAATCTAAAAACAAATTGCCTAGAGGAAGGCAGTAGATCAAGGGATATTTCTATAATGTTATATCTAACACTGTATCTGGTGATATGATATAGTGTTTTAAGAGTTGGAGTGAAATCTACAAACAGTCAATGTGACTAAAATGTAAAGGAGGAAAAATAATGCATTGCAGCTGGGTGAAAAAAAGAAATGGAAAATCAGGTTTCAATGATAAATTATCCCTAATTGTAAATTATCCATTGATCCATACAGACTTGCAAAGAGACTACACATTAATTATTGTAACATAGATTGAATATTTATTTACAGGCACTGCTACTCTTCGAAAATGAGGAGTGAAAGGAAAGTTCTGCCACCTCGTGGTGAAATGATGTATTTACAGTAACTTGTGTATGTCAGGAACACTACATAATGCGCTAGAGAACAATAACAAAAATTATTATTTATATATAATGTGATACATATGCTGTTTCATGTTAAACAAAACCCTAGTGTCCTATTTAATCTACACTAAAGGCTGCGTCCTCAATACCTCAGCTATTTCTTAAAGTTTCCTTGGTTGCTCAAGGAATTTTCTACCAGGAAAAACCCCCTTTTTAAAAGGGAAACCCTAAGTTGTAACTCCCTATAACCTAAGGTTTCCCTTCTGGTATAAAAAAATTGCAGGGTGCTACCACAGACCTCCCCTTAGATAGTAAGCTACGTATTCTATCTAGTTATCAGTATTACAAGACAGATTTTTTTTTGGCTCTTGATGTCCTCTCTCTCTCACAAACAGTAGCGATCAGAAGTTTATATACATCATGAAAATGAATTTCATGGCAATATTGATCTTTTAGTGTTTCAGTGAAATCAAAATGTTGAGTAAAAGCGATGTTATGAACAGTTATGTGCCAGATTAAATAATTTACTTAAAAATAAGCTACTTGCTTTTAACACGCTGGAGTTGTTCGAAGACAAAACTTAATATTTATCAGATTTACTTCTTTGATCTCTCATCTGTGATTCTCGCTCCGATTGCCAAACAGGGAATGCATTTGGCTGACGACGAAAGAAGTACAACTTAGCGTAAACAAGGCATAAGATACTCAACCTTACAACATTTTATTTCTTTGTATTAATAAGTTAGACAGAGTGTTCTGTGTTCTGCAAGTGGGCTTCAACCTGATATAATAATAATATCACTGATTACATTAAAGCTCATCAGATTATTTATAGCTTTAACGTTTTAACTCTTTTCCCGTCAACGCCGTGTACTAACTCTAGTCCAAAATCATCCTCCCAGCACACTGAACACATGACTGGATCAGAGCCACCTGGATCAACAGGATGTTCGTGTCAGTGAGACAGTGGGGTTTGTGGCTCACATCGCGGCTCAGGAAGCAGATCTTTAAAGCAGCGACTTTATCAGACAACCAAGTGCTGAGGTGGGCAGGAAACACAACGCATGGAAGTGCTCATTGTGTGAAACTACTTGTAGAGGGAAAGATTTCGCCGTTTTCTAGAAGCAAACACAAGCTGTACATTTGTGCTGTCTAATCAAGACATAAAAAATGTCAGGCATTTCTGATGTATTTTAAATATCACTCACTCACTCACTCATCTTCTATACCGCTTTAACCTGTATTCAGGGTCGCAGGGACGTGGAGCCTATCCCAGGAGGCTTAGGGCACGAGGCAGGGTACACCCTGGACAGAGTGCCAATCCATCGCGCACACACATACTGTACACACACTCATTCATACACTATGGGCAATTTGGGAACGTCAATTAGCCTAATCTACATGCCTTTGGACTGTGGGAGGAAAACAGAGTACCCGGAGGAAACCCACCAAGCACGGGGAGAACATGCAAACTCCATGCACACAGAGATGGGAATCGAACCCGGACCCTGGAGGTGCAAGGCGACAGTGCTAACCACTTCACCACCTTGTTCCAACCCTGAAACGAGGACACCCCAATCGTTACACAGCAAACTGGCTTTGTACGCCGTTTGGGAATCAACCCTAAAATGGTTAGAGTTTGCCGAAGTGGAATAAGTAGGGACATAAAGAGAAACTTACAGGACTCTGCACTACCTCCATGGTTTATTCTCTTTGCTTTTTGGCTACATAGTACCAGTTAGAATTCACCCCTGAATAGTCCGAGGTAATAAAGCAGCTTGAGCTTATATATTGGATTTGATCATATAACAATAACAACTAACAATTTCTCCTTTTTCTGTCTCTTATAATCTGTATTTTCTGTCTGTAAAAATCTGTATATGCTCTATACATTTTCCTAAATAAAGTTTGTCCATTCACTAACCATTTTCTTTTGCTCTCTCTTTTTTACAAGCTAAATCAATTGTATTGCTTTAAAATACACAAGAGAACAGTGCTAAATATTTACAGCTGGGCTCAGTGTACAGGCTTCCCATGCCGTCTAAAACAAGTAAGATTAAGTAGTTAGTTCGGCTAGAGACAGAGGTTAAAAGGGTAAGGCTAAAACAACCATGTATAAAACCACAAGCATTAAATGTTTTAAAGAATCAAATTTTTGAATTCCTTTTCAGCTGTACGTATTGCTAGGGTCAAATCCACATATTCTATGCAACCACACAAGAAAACAATTGCATTTTTACATTTAGGGGGGGGTAAAAAGCGTATAAACAAAAAACAGCAATATGCCACTACTGCGAGCATGCTGAAAAAAACCCAACAACTTTTTTTTTTTTCATGAGCAAATCTGAAAAACTCATTTCATCTCCTCCCCTTCCCTAACATTCATCTTGATTCAGCTTAATAGAAAACAGCAGAAAACAAGCTGTGTGTCGTTTCAACTGCAGGGAATCGTGAATCACGTTGGTCATGCCTGAGAGTGGTTGTGCAGTTCATGTGAGGCTTTCTCAGCATCCTTACCTGCTCTCGAAAGCTTCAACTATAAAAATGAACTGCAATACAAAAGAGGCTCTGTCAAACTCCATGCCAGCTGACAACCATTCAGCCCTATCCCAATTCCCACTCACCAGACTTCTAACTCTAAACGCTCTTCATGAAATAACCCGGACTTACCCTTGTTCTTGGGGAAGGAACACTGCACATCCTATTCTGCGACATTACTGATCCTTTAGTGCCTGTTTATCTGTTTTTGACCTGTTTTATTAATTCCCCATCATGTCTCACCTAGTGTTTGTCTGTTTGCTGATAGTCTGACCTTCAGTCTGTTTATGCTTTACAATTACCACCTTCTCATCCTGCTTTTGTCGACTTTGATTACTTAAAACTCTAAACCTGCACCTGCGTTCTCCTGTCTGCGCTTCCTGACATCCCTGCTGAATACCATCAGCAATCAAAGGCGGGAAACATCCACTTAAGCAAGATACACTGCATTTTGAGATTAGTCGCTATTGAAAAGTCAGGGCTGCTGAAAAGCCTCGCTTTGCCATGAGAGGGAGGACAGTTTGTCAAAATGGCAAAGCCACAAATGTCACTTCAGAAGCAGAAATCAGATTAATTCCAATGGCACTGTTACAGCATCGCTGCTAAATGGTCCAGGCAGAAGTGACAGAGGCTTTGTTGGCATGTTTCATTAATTTTTTGCTCATATGACATTTTAAAGGCTGACATGTTCTCATTAGAGCTTAGAGAAAGCCGCGAAATAGAAAGCCTTTTTTGTGGTGTTGTCACTGATACATCAGACGCACTAACACTTTCTTACAAAACTGATCCAGCGCACAAAACAAACTAATGTCCAAACTATTGCTGGAAATGGGCCCAAAATGACTTGGGAATATAATAAAGTAATAAAAGTATAATAAAATTAATACCCAAATTCCATCACTTTTAACAGCAAGGATAGTTATCCAACTCTAAAAAGATCTCTCTCCAATCCTTAGGTCATTACCTATAGAAATATATAGCTTGTTGGATCTACATTCCGAAATATTAAATGGAGTAAAACATAGCACGCCCTATGAATGATAAAGCATTACTTATGACGAATAGATAACTTAACATATCACTAAAGCAAGATTTACAAAATGGCAAGTACTGTACATTGTGCAACATTGTACATGCAATCCAGCAACATGGCTTTATTTATTTATTTTTATTTTTTTCATCCTTTTTTTGGAGGTGTTTCTCGTCTTAATACACACCTATAGTTCCGAGTATCGATTAACACACAAGACATAAGGACCGCAATTTCTGAACAGCACCGTCTACAGTATAACAATGAATAATATTGGAAAAAAGTGCACATCCTCTGTCTCAACCATCTGTTATATAATATCATTCCATAAAGGAAGATCTAATGTGTACCGCATGAATCCATTAACACCACATTGCTCATCGTATCAGCCCATTAATAGCAGTTAGAGATGCATTTCCATTTGCACACATTAATAACAACAACAGTTCTGAGAACAACATGAATTATGGATCATGGCTCATGAATGAATATCTCCTTATTGTTTCCTATCTTCTTCTTTTTTTTTATTTCACACTAACAAATAATCTTTATTTAAACTATTTACTGCTTTATACCAATCCGGGACCTAGGTTCCTGAGATATCCTGAGATACCCGTGGTCCAAAACTCTCTCTCTCTCTTTATAAGGGCAATTTAAACAACCCAATAAACCTACATGCATGTTATTTGGAAGTGGAAAGTAAACAATATCCCCAAAGGAAACTGTTGTGGAAATGTGTGAAAGATCGTGATATTTGTCAACACCTGGAGCTCAGGATTACACCTGACGTTTTTTACCGGAAAAACCATCAGGATTGGCTACATCATTTAAAATAGTGTACCTAAGGAAAAAAAAAATCCTAATATAATTTAGAAGCATTCTTGCTTTCTTTCTTCACATGCGCTTAAGACTTTTTATGAAGGTATTATAAATCTTTACTATACTTAGTTCAATATATGCAGGCCCAAAATAGCATGTCTCTTCATCTGCTTCACAAGTTAATGAAATCTGGTGGACTAAAATAGAAATGTGTTATGATGTTCAGATGCAACACTAGTTCATTAGAAGAGCAGCAGGACCAACAGCTGCTGATTGCATCTCAACAAAAACAAGCAGCAGATGGAAAGTAAAGACGAGGCTGTGACACATCCACACACATGATGCTTTGTGATTAGCGCAGCCTTCACACAGACACATGCCTGGAAGTGGATTTGCATGAATTGTGTCTGACCCTCTAGACTTGGTAGTGTGGCTGAATATGTATTTGG
>JAOVVB010000008.1:14769474-14789032 GCA_028570985.1 Heterobranchus longifilis
TTTCATTTTTGTGAAGCTGCTTTGAGACAATGACCATTGTTAAAAGCGCTATATAAATAAAATTGAATTGAATTAATACGCTACTTGCTAAAAAACAAAACAAAAAAAAAAACCCTGCACCAATAGATATTAATTAGGAATGTTAAACTGCTAAAAGCTAAAAACCTTTACTTTGATTAGTTCATATTATCCCCGCAGAAATAACAGCGCTGAAGTGGTGTAAGTGAATTTCTTGTGTGCTGGGGTTGTTTTAAGACAAAACTTCATCTTTATCCGATCTACTTTTTTCGATTTTTCATCTTTGATTCACTCTCTGATTACCGAACAGGGAGTGTATTTGGCTGATGATGAAAGAAGTACAACTTAGCGTAAACAAGGTGTAAAATACTCAACTTTAATACTCAAAATATATAGATTTTTTGCATTTATAAATTAGGCAGAGTGTTCTGCCGTGCAGAAAGTCATGTACGTGGGCTTCAACCTGAAATAATAATATCACTGATTACATTAAAGCAGTCAGAATATTTTTATCTTTAATGTTTTTACTCCATCTACATATTCTTTAACTGTCAACAACAGGTACTTACGCTAGTCTTTCATTTAAGAAATCTCAGAGGTGTAATTTATTTTGGGTTATAAACCTACATAAAGCCACTTAGATTATTATTTTAGCAAAGCTAAAATGGCTTTTAATTTCTTTTAAGTCCTCTCAACTTCCTGTTAGTGATCTTGGTATCTTCTATGAGCAACATAAAAAGAGGTTTGTTTGCCTGCACATACTACTATGGAAAAGTCAAAATACTGTAGCTCAGTCCAGATCAGAAAAACAAGACTTACACATGTTAGGGACATTTCTTGGAGCCATTTTTAAACAACTGCAGATTCCCATATGAATTCAAGCAATTGTAGATACATTATTAGAAGGAGCCAATGTCTGGAAAAAAGTCCAAAATTTCACACTTAGCTGAGGAGAAACTGGTTTAAAGGGTCCAACCATAGAACCATCGAGACACAGGCCTGCCATGACCTGGAAACTGCTAGAACAACCAGTGTCACTGCCTACATTCAAGGTTGTTTTATCACCATGGACTGAAACGTGGCCATCTAAGAAAAGAAGCCCCTGCTCCATAGTCCGCACCTTTATACTTCACTAAAGTTTGCAGCTGATCTCATACACAAAAGAAAAAAAAACTTTCCTTCTGGAGGAATGATTTGACCAGAAGTGTGGTTGGAGGAGTAAAGGTGAGGCATTTATCCACAAGAACACCGTACCCGCTGTTACGCATGGTGGTGGCATCATGCTTTGCTGTTTTGCTGCCAGTATGAGTGGTGTTTTTTACCAAAAGGGGTCAATAAAGAAAAAGGAGGACTACTTCAGAATCCTTCAGCCTACCCTCAATCCTAAGCTACACCGCTGAAACATGGAGAAACCTGCAGGTACATTAGTATTAGATGTTCTGTACCTCCATCAGGTAGATTGGCCCAGTAGATGATGCGAAAACCCTGCAGTACACCATTCAGAGCTTCTCGGGGAGGTGTCGACCATGAGAGAGAGATGGTCTCAGGAGAAGTTGCTGTGGCGGTGACCTTCTCTGGAGCTCTGCTGGGAACTGAGCAATGTGGGGGGAAAAATCTAAATCAGGAAATTAGGTAAAACTGACACAAATATAAGGAGATATTTACAACAGCAATGTTTAATATTATACAAAATTTCATAATTTAATAAGACAAATGTCATCAAATACTGTGATATTTGTTGCTATATCACGCACATATTAAATACATCCACAAGGCAGCACATCCACACTGCTGCAATACCGCAAAAAACATTTAAAAGATTCACGAGACTGGTTGGAAAACTGGTAAAACTTTCAGCCCATGTTTCAGTGCTTTATACTTTTACCGAATCCCACAGGCTTTGTGTAAACGTAAACAGAAATCTCAGTCCGTCCTACCGTCCTCCATGGTTGTGGCTCGCACTTCACTGGAGGCAGGTCCCGGTCCAGCGCTGTTGCTCGCCTGCACCACCACCTCATACTGCGTGAACTTTTTCAGGTTGTTCAGGGTAAGCGTCTCGGTCTCGCCCGTGCTCTCCACACTCAGGCAGATGAACTGGTGACTCCCGTTCACCGAGTGCTCCCTGTGGCACACCTGGTAGCCTCTGATCATGCCATTCTGGAGGTGTTTCTGAGGAGCCTGAGGGGAAATAATGATTCATAACCAATCTGTTTCTGTGAATCTGACAAACACAGTAAGTGGAATGCATGCTGTGTACCTTCCATGTAACCTTGATGCTTTGAGAAGACATTGCTTCGAGAGTCACATCTTGAGGTGGACCTTCAGGGTCTAAAATGTTGAAACACAATTTGTGAGTATTAAATTATCGAAGAGATAGATAGATAGAGTACTTTATTAATCCCCAAGGGACATTTTTTTTTTACCCAAATTAGCTGCCCCAATCTTTCTGAAATAGGCAAATCTTGTGACATATTTGGAATGAATGAAAGGAGAGGAATTCGCTTTCATCAAAAGGGGTAATATCAGGTACCTAGCTAAAAAGAGAATCACATGTGTGTTCTAAAAAAAAAAAAAGAAAAAAGAAAAAGAAGACGAATTGAGTTCACAGTGAAGTATGTCGGATTGGTCAGAATTCTTTTTCAGTCAGTCTTCTACAATTCATGCAATTAGTTGCTATAATAAGTGAGCTGGATTGGTCAGAATTCCATCTGGAGTGGGTATGATTGGTTAAAAGTCCTTTTTAATGGGGGGGCTTGTCAGTATTCCTTCTTAAGTGGTCAGAATTCTTGAATTCAGAATTCTTCAAGAATGGGTGGAATTGGTTAGAATTCTTTCAGGAGAGGTCAAAGCTCCTTCAGGAACATGTGGGATCAGTCAGAATTCCTTTGAGACGCAGGTGAGATTACGATTTAAAATGGTTCCGGGGATTTCTGCAACTCTTGACTTTAGAAAGTCACATAGCATTGCGTTTTACGTGGAAAGAAAAACTCCCTGATTTTGGTTTTACCTGCTTCATCCGTGGTGACCATGAGCTCGTTGCTTGGCTCGCTATCCCCGATGTGGTTCTTGGCGAACATGCGAATGTTATAGGTGGATGAAGGGTGGAGCTCGATAATGGTGGCCAGATTCAGTGTTGGGGAGACATCTCGAGTTCTGCGAGCTCTTTCCCAAGTAGCTGCAAATAAAATTGATATTGTATAACATGTTTTGGAGATACCCAACATGGCTGCTTATATTAACTACAAAACAGGATACTACACGATTGGCAAGATTAATACATGATTGACTCTACCTGTTTTATTTTTGCACTCTATATCATAACCAGTGATGGGGCTGTTCCCGTCAAATCCCATAGTCCAGCGGAGAGCGATGGTCCTCTCCTTCACTTCTCGAATCTCCACTTTAGGAGGCTCTGGTGGCTCTGAAGACACAATAAAGATAAACAAACATTAGATAGACTTCCATTATTATACTTCCAGTACCTAAATTAGCCATTTAGCACCAGTGGAAAAACAGCAAAGAAGCAAACATGGATACAACAAATACTTTTAGTTGAATATGTGCTTTGGAACACAGTCATATCTGATTAAGGAAATTCTCCGGTCTTTACCTTGCACTGTAAGCTGAATGATGCCTCTGTCTTCACCGTAAGAGTTGATTGCATGGCAGGAAAAAAACCCAGAGTCCTCCCTCAGGGTTGGGTAGATCTGTTGGATTAATATGTATTCACTGTTTTCTCTACTGATCACTAGTAAATAATTGTATGTTGATCTCGTTATTCCTCACAAATTCAATAAAACCTCATAGATTCCCATTTCTCCATAATTTCCATTGAGTGTTAGTTTAGATTTCTGTAATTCCGGTTACAGCCACTAGCTGGCAGAATTGCTTTACATTTTTCTGTAATGTTTACCAGGTTATAGGAAAATGCAGAACAAACATGAAGAGCAAACTGAGATACCTCCAGAGTAGAGATGACCTCCTCGCTGACCTTCTTGACCGTCACCGTGTGCCTCCACATATCCGGGTTGATGATGTGCGACTGCTTCTCCTTCTCCACTTCCTTCTCCCAGCGCACCATGATAGGCTTCTCGCCGTGGGCCTTGCAGCTCATTTCAATCTTCTCGCCTTTGGTGGCCAGTGTGTTGTTGGGATACGATGTGATCATGGCTGGTACTGAGGGACGCACAGAAAGTGGAAGGGAATAAGATGAAGCCTCCAGTGAAGAGAGAATAGATAGCATTTCATTGGACCAAATCAAAATACCAGACTATTACTGCATCCCTGAAGCTTGAATTCATATCTAGTTTGCTGCCATTACCAAAATAGCAGAGGTTTATTGCGGAGAGTATATTTGGCAGTAGACACTCTTGTGCGCACACACACACGTACACACACACACACACACACACTCTTGCCCTGAAAACAACCATTTTATGCTGGCAACTTGGCTGATGCTCCACTGCGTGTGTGATGTTATTCAGCGTGTCAGGCCTAGGGTTGCTGCCGATTATTGCTCATCTTTTATTCAGTCAGGGCTTTTTAGATACATGGAGGGGGGAAAAATGCATTGAGTTATCATCTGAAGTTTTTATTTCTGTGACAGTATAACACTGGAACCAGTTGCTGATTGTAGTGTATAGATTTGATTACTGGGAAAAAAGACAGACTGAAAAAAATGACGCAGGTTTTTTTTTTTTTTTTTTTTTAAATCACTGCCCTAAGAGTCTTCCTCAGACTGTATGATCCAACCCCCAATGAAGTTGTTTCTTTTCCTATAAGACCACATCATGAAGAGCATTTGTTTATCTTTGGATGAACTTTCTTTTTTTCGACAGCCTAGTTTAAAATGCTTTGCCCTTAAGGCACAGGGCTGGGAGTCTAATGCTAGTATCGACGAGTTGTAATGAAACAGATGGGTACAGAATCTATAGCTCAGAGAAAGAAGCCATTACACGCAAATGGATATGCACAGTTAATCAGTTTCCTATATTTATCACTGGTTATTGGTGTTTGCTTAGCTTCATTAAAGGTTGCCAGGCAAATTCAGAAGCAGCCCATGTGAGCCTTTTCTAGTTATAAACTTTACTTTAAGATGTTTCTTAACATAACACATCACATGCCTGTTAATCTGCCTTATCGTCATCACAGACCAGCGCTGATCGATCTGTGCATGCCTCGGGCATAAAACGGCCAAAGCAACAGAAATCTCTATAAACCTGTAGGGAAAAGCTAAATTATATATGCGATGAGTGTGAAATAATAAGTGAATCTTGGGAATCTTGCAAAGGGATTAGCATTCACAGAAGCTGAAAAATCTAACCAGGCTAAAAATAGCATCTTAAACAACTCTTAAGCTCATGTTTTCATGCATGGTGTGTAGCTACTGACAATCAAAGTTTGAAATAAATAAGGATTAATCAGATTAACCAGCCAGTTTTTGAGTATAAAATGATTTTGAACGTAAAACAGGTCAATACATTTATGACTGTAATATAAAAATGCTTTAAGGGAAAGGCCACACTTCCTTCTCAGAAACTGACAGGCACACCTCTTTTTTATGCAAAAAGCAGCACGTTATTGATAATCGTGCTTAAGGCAAGTTGACAGGAGCATAGACAGTATAAAAACTGAACTGGACAAACCCTCTGACGTCACCTATAGGTTTTTTTTTTTTCTGACGAGCGGTTTTGAAGCTGTGGGAGTTCTGGTTGTCACCATTTTTACAGGAGCTGACTCCACCTAAACTCCGGTTAATCCATAAATGGGCAGCGCAAATGGAGCCTGGCTGTAGGTTGGAACACGCCAACTTACCCCAATTACCACAAGCTAGATAGCTTAGCTTAATTTGACTGATATTAATTTATATGCTATATAATTTTGCATTTGACGGAACTTCGTCATCCATACCCTACACATCATCCCCTGAAAAAATGCTCCGCAGCTAAGTAGTCAAGTTAACCAATTCCGAAGTGCTGGCTAGCAGTTTGACACTTGCAATGCAGCTATCACGCAAATTGGTCTCGCCCCTAATTTTTCATAGTTTTATTGCATAATTTCATTGAGTTCCACGAAAATTTACCCACCATAAAGTTTAACATTTTAACATGGTGTTCAAAGGGGATTGAATCACTGTTGGGGCCAGCTGCTAGTGGTCATTCAAGGAAGTGCATGTTTTGGCACTTCCACAAAGGTTGCCCTTTGGACATAAATTAACTGGTTATTTCATTTTTTTTTTTCTAATTCCCTGGACCATCACTTGAAAAAGTATACTTTTGCCTGAGCCCATTTATTAAAAGAATATGAAAAGAATAACTGCCTTAAATATTAACAGAGTCTGAAAGGACAGTGGATCGCTACTTCTTTTGTCTGATTGGTTGTTTGGTTAGTCCTGGCTAGAGGAAAAAAAAAAAGTTAATAAAGGGTTTTAAAATTGGCAACAAGAAAATGAAAAGTGGATACACTGAGAGGCTAAAATGATGTTAGTTCTGATAGTGGTGCACTGGGATTTGAGCCTCCACTCCTCTCCACCTTGCAGCAGTGCTTTATTCATTTAGTCTGTCCAAACTAGGTCAGTTTGCAAAGCTTCAGCTTTCATGCTAATACCACCATTCACTCCACCATGCGTTTTATGTCGTAGGCTCTCTGTCATAACTTAGCACCACACCATTGCACAGCTGCAATGCATTCTGTACCTTTCTCTGACACTAACGACTTCCTATAATCGCAGCGCGGCTGTGTGTGATAATGTCACCGTTAACGTGGATAATAAGATGAGTTTGGATAATCCCACAGTTGTGTGCTCAAGCTACCTTTAAGGGGAACTATTTTTACATGGATATATTAAATGTAAGATGTGGGAGTAGTGGCTCAGGTGATCGAAGCTCCAGGTTGTTGATTTTTGGATCTGAGGATTCAGGTTCGAGTCCCGCCGTCGGGGGGTTGCCCATAATCTGTTAACTACTAATACCCCTATCTCACTTACACGGTTTCGCACGATGGCCATAAGTACGGTTCATCATGATTCACCGTGAGTTTTGCCGTTGCCACAACCCATAGTTCCCAGCCACTGGATTCAGTGCCGGTCCCATTCATAAAATTTATATTTAACATTCGTTAAATGTTAATGCTTGAGATATTATAAAACTGCATAATCTGTTTCCTCTAACCAGTTTGTCATGCATTTTTTATTGCACATTTATAATACAAGTAAATCAGAGTATTTTCAAAAATTGTGATTAATCACAGACTGTGACTAGGACTGTGATAAGTGGATTAACATTTTTAATCGATTGAGAGCACCGTTTTTTTAGAGACTAACAGGAAAAACCTGTCTCCCTTATGTTTTGAGATTATTGACATCTTTTCTCCTGTTGATTGGCATTGTATGCAACTACTGTATGCTTGCAATATCAGTGTCCCCCTTATGATGTCAGCACGGTACATGACTTCTCCTGGAAATCACGAAAATACAGCGCAGACGGACAATTTAGCATCAAAAATGCTAGGCATGTCATAAAAATGTCCTTACTCACAAGTTCCCGAACAACACCTTTTTATCCTCACCTTAAACCCTATGCTAGTAGGGGTATGAGAGAGAGTTTGTGGTCTCTGCTTAGCATTTCCTCCTGAGGGAATCCTGCCTGTTTTTCTTCACTCGTCTCCCTCATGAGCTAGGCTCCCCTCGTCCACCCCATCCCCCTTTCACCTGGACATGTTACCATGCCAACCAGCTCCCGGTTCAATCTCTCTCTCTCTCTCTCTCTCTCTGCTATTGTCAATGAAGAACAAGAATAGAACAAACACACAGGATTGATTTTCAGACACTTGTGTTCATATAGTGGAAAAAGGAAAAAAAAAAATGCCAGAGAAGTTGTATCATAGATTACTTGCAGTAGAAATTAAATGATCCATAGTAGATTCTGGCCTTTAATTTTAACTACATTAATAAGGCCATTAGGGCTCTAATTCATTTATTGCTGGGGTTCCCCCCCCCGCCCCCCCTACTCTTAAATGATTGAGATTAGGATATAAACAAAGAAGAATAAGGGGACATCAGACTAATTAGAATGAAAGGTTTAAACCAGTCTGTCTATTTCAATGAATGATTTATTAAGGGTCACTTATTCTGCAAAATTCACTTTTTGAACATTTACATGAATAAGGATATGAGAAACATCTCCACTTTTCTTGTTTTCGTTTTTGTGTGGAAACACCTGGGCTGAAACGTGCCGAACAGATTTTCCTCCCTTTATGATGTCACATGGGGAAAAAAACGACAGCAACAACAACAACAACAACAACAAAAATAAATATTTGCATAGACCCGCTTCTTACTTTATGCTCAGATCCTCTCAGGAAAATCTTACAAACTGTTTCCCTGTGAAACCTTTTGATTTCTGACTCCACAAGCATCAAAACATCACAGCTATGAGCTCAGTCAGTGTACTGCTGGTGTAAAAATACAATACAAAGTCTTTTTTTTTTCACTTCCATCCTCTGAGGAAGGACAGATACAGTCAATTACATTTATTTACTGTCAAAATGTTCTGACAGCTATCATCAAAATCACATTAAACTGCATTCGAGATAAAAGTGTTGCTTTACAGCTTGTTATTCTGCTGAAATCCTACACATTAACTCGGTCACAGTGGTAGATTGTATTGCATGCCAATCTTTTTTTGGTGTTTTGTGTTAAAACTTTTTGAAACCAAGTACTACTACTACACCTACTAATCTGAAAAGAGTTGAAGGAACAATTAGGGGTTTCAGGAGCAACCGATCTATGTTTGTGGATGAATTTTTGATGACCTCTTCAGTGTTAATGTGTTCAGCAATATAGAGAAACATGACTCATAGGGAGATTAATCTGTTTCTTAAAAGCCAAAGAAGGCTAGTTTGGCCATATTAGCAAGGTACAATGGGTGTTCAAGTCAAACCGGGACTGGTGATGAAATTTCTGGTGAATGAAGATGAAGAAAAGTCTTTATGGGAGACCTCAAGCAGTGAACGGGGGGAAACTCTTGAACGGTGCAAATGTTTTAAAGAATGCCATTCAAGCGTGAATGATGCTCCTGGCCGAAGTGACTCGAAACCCCACTGCAGTCGTTCCCATGAAAATTCAGCTTGAATGTTCTAGGCATAAGGCATGGTCTAAACATGGGTCCTATTTAAAGAACTGTTAAATTTTATGTACTGTATATACAGTTAGAACCTACTATGCTATAACAATGCTAGCCTGCTCATTCTACTCTTGATAATTGACAAACTATTATGATTGTTGTAACTGCTACAGTACTACTTTTAGATTTAGATTTACAGTAAGGTAGACACGCTCTCTGGGAATGTGAGCCATGCTGATGCGCTTCGTTGGGCCTTTTTGGGAGACGTGATCGGTTTGTACAGGAGCTTTGGTCCTGCCTGCCTGGAGGTAAACATGGAGACAATCGGTTAAGCGGAGGAGCTTGCTGTCCTCTGCTCAGACACTTTATTGCACCATTGGGCTTTTTCTCAGGACGGCTGGGATATCCAGCTACACTCATTACACTATCCTGCTCGCAAGCTGCTTTGAATAAAAGCGTCTGGGAAATAAATCAATGCAAAATGTAAAGCAAGAGCAGTGTGTAAAGAAACAAGCAAGTCCACTCATCTGCTGCTCCATTATGTAAATGTTTTAGCGTCACTAAGCTTCCATAAAAGACACAATCGCACTAATTGGTCCTAACTGACACCAATAAACAATGATTGCTTGTCGATGTGTCTTGGTTGTGATAGGAGGACATTTGCCAGATTTAAAAGGTACTTCACTGAAGAATCACCATTAGCAGCGTAATTCATTTCAGCGTTTAGCATAATGTAATGGGGAAGTAAGTGATTTAGAAGGCTGAATTAATGCTGTAAAGCTAATTGAGTCCAAGCTGTGCTTGAGCATAAAAGTGTTACAGTTTAAATATTTTAAGATAATAATCATGATTTGTAAAGTAATTGGAACTAAACAAGCAGTAATAAACAGCTGAGAGACCTGGTCAGGCAGTATAATACAGGATACAGTGTAATTATTAATATAGTCTTAATATATAGTTAATATAATCTAACCCATTTTATGTTCAGAAACACGGCAGTTTACGAATCGTTGCATGCAATAAAAATGAAAAATAAAGTAAAAACAATTATTCAATACTTTTTCACTATCCAAAGCTACATTACATGGACAAAAGTTTTTGGCCAAACCTGTTAATTATTGAATTCTGGTGTTTCGATCAGGCCCTTTATCCCCAGTGAAGGGCAATGTTAATGCTTCAGCATCCCAAGACATCTTGTACAATGCTATGCTTCTAACCTTATGGCAACAGTTTGAGAAAGGCCCTTTTCTTTTCCAGCATGACTCTACCCCAGTGCACAAAGCAAGTTTGGTGTGGAAGAACTTGACCGGCCCGAACACAGAGCCCTGACCTCAATCCCATCGATCACCTTTGGGATGAACTGGAGCGAAGATTGCGAGCCAGGCCTTCTCGTCCAACATCAGTGCCTGACCTCAGAAATGCTCTACAGAATGAATGGGCATGAGTTCCTATAGAAACGCTCCAAAATCTTGTGGGTGGCCTTCCAAGAGGAGTGGAAGCTGTTATAGCTTCATCCATTTTGATGAACAGTATTTGTATGCAATGTCATTGCAGGTTTGGCAAAACACTTTTGTCCATATAGTGTATTTGCTTTAGCAGATATACATATACTAAGACATTATGCGAATAAAATTACATTTTTGTGCAAGATCAACACAGTTTTAACCTGTTTAGCGGAAAACACATGTGGCCATGTGTGCAGGAGTGTTATTTCACCAAATGGCCACTAGGTGGCAAGTCACAGGTATCATTCAGTCATCATTAACCACATTACCTTTACATTACATTACAAAGATAATTTTTATATTATCTTTTATCCTGGATCTCAAGAATACAAGTAAGTGAGGTCAAAATATAACCTGTATGAGATGCCAGGGCACCACACACACACACACACACACACACACACACACACACACACACACACACACAGCGGATCTTATTTGAAAAGATGAGGAAATTTTAAGGGTCAAAAATATAGAAACAGAGTCATTCAAAACATCTAACAAATGCTTTGTGGCAGATCTATAAAACCTACAACATTACAGTAAAGTACAGTGCATCAAATATCACTAATAGTGCACCGTGTGTGAGAGGGGGACATTTCTTCAATTGACTATTTCCTTCAAACACAGAAGAGTGTGCACTTTAATATTGAGCTAATCATCAAACATTAGCCAAGTGCCTTATTCTGACACAACTAATGATAATAACCGCCTCTAATATGATTTAAAACGATCAGATTTTAGCATCTTTCATCCTCTTTACCGCTTTATCCTGTATACAGGGTCGCGGGGTCCTGGAGCCTGGAACACCTTGGACAGGGTGCCAATCCATCGCAGGTCTCACACACATACTGTACACTCACACGCTCTTTCACACACAATGGGCAATTTAGGAATGCCACTTAGCCTAATCTGCTAAACCCTGAAGTGTGGATTATGATAAATTTGTGATTAGTGGATCGCTTTAATATTCTTATTCAAATACAATTAAACTGACTCTGGATCAGGTTTTACATGGCACAACTATAAAACCCTAATAATGCTGCCTAAGACAACATCACCCATATGTGTTTAGCCTCAAGGACAGACGGGACATATGTATATTTCAAACAAATCAGTTTTATTTATTTATTTATTATTTTTTTTCAATCATTATGCATGTTTTCTGTTTATAATGGGACATCCTGTCCCTCCCTCTGGGAAGTAGCGAGTCTTGATATCCACATAGCGCTTAATGAGGACGTCATATGGAGCCAACACACAGCGATCAGAGCAGAGCTGAGCAGAGCAGGTCAGGACGCTCGGGGAGGCTCTAGTTACAGTGATGCTGGTACTGAGGATCAAAACAACATGACGCTGGGGACCCCGGGGACCTGCGGCGAGCGTGGCAACACCGCACGAAGACGTGCACAAGGTAGATTATTCCACCATGTCATCGATCATACACGTATCGAGCACACACTGATTGGATGAAGAGGTGTGCGTGTGGTGGGGTGGTGAAGAGAATTTTTGAACCTTTTTTTTTTTTTTTTTTTTTAAAGTTTCAAACTCTCAAATTATAGAGTTGCATTAAGATTATGTTACAAATGGCTTTTGCAGCTAAGTTAATACAAGGCAGTGTAAAATGTGGACGATTTCCACAAAATCCAATAATGTAATACGTTTATTTTTTAGAAAAATCATTTTAATATCGAGCGGTATACAGAGAGAGAGAGAGAGAGAGAGACAAAGGAAAGAGGAAAAAGAAAAGATAAATGAAACCAGGTAAAAAAAACTAAAGAGGGAAAGACATAATGAGATTAAGAGAAGCAGAAACAAAGGAAAAGGAAAAGGAATGAGAGTAAAATTGAGACAAGAAAGGCTGTCAGAAAAAAAGGAAATAGCAGCTAGAATACCTGGTCAAAGGGAGGAAGAAAAAACAGCTTGAGAAAGGTATAGGGAAAAACAAAGATTTAGACTAATAAAGATGGATAAAGACAGGAATCAAAATGAACAGACATGGAGAAGAAAGAAATATGTACTAAGCAAGAGAGAAAGAGAATAGATGGCAATAAGCATGAAGGAGACAGCGGGAATGAAAGAAAAAAAAAGAAAGGATGAAAAAAAGAAATGAGGAAAGGAAGACACATGGTTAAAGCTTGAGGAGAGAGACAGAGAGGACGAAAGACAGATAAGATAAGAGCGAGAGCTAGAAGAGAGAGAGAAACAGAAGACACACACACACACACACACACACACACAAACTGCTTTTTCAGAGCTCGCTTTTCTACATGACTGCCTCTGCTTCAGTTCAAGGCTTAATGGAGGGAAGATAAGTCTTTGGGTACTGAGCGCAGGGATATAGCACACACACACGCACACACACACACAGTGCAGGAAGGCTACAGTAAGGCACAAGTTCTACGTTTGTCTCTATGCTTCATGCACCCATGACCTTGGTTAACCTCTAGGAGTAAATGTGTACAAGCGACAGAGGTAAATAATTCAGCGACTTACTCTTGACGTTGAGGTACATGGACTTGCTGACGTCGGCTCCCACATCGTTGCTGACCTTACAGAGGTAGTAACCGGCGTCCTCCTCCAGCACATGCTTGATGAGCAGAGAACCATTGCTCAGCAGTTGGACCCTGTAGCCCGAGTTTAGTGCAATCGGGTGAAACTGAGGAACGCCAGCACCTGCAAGAACATTCAGGACCTAAATCAGAGAACATCGTTTTGCCTTGCTGCTTCAATTAAAGAGCCATAGTGTTGCTTTAATTATGGAAGAACCACACTGCTTGTTTAATCAGAGGAGAACCAGACTTCTGCTTTCATTACAGAAGAACCTCTGAACTGCTTTAATCCGAGAAGAACCTCACAGCTGCTTGAATTTGAGAAGAACCTTTATACTGCTTTAATCAGAGGAAAAACTTTAACGTTGCTTAAATCAGAAAAGCACCTCAAGGCTGTTTAAATATGAGAACAACCTTATTTCTGCTTTAAGTAGAGAAGAACCTCACTGCCGTCGTAATCCAAGAAAAAACCTTAATGCTGCTTTAAATAGAGAAGATCCTCACAGCAGCTTTAATCAGAGAAAACATAATGCTGGTTTAATCCAAGAAGAACCTCATTGTTGCTATAATTATAGAAGACCCTCACTGCTTTTTTAATCCAAGAAGAAACGTAAACTTTAAACTTTCAACAAAGAAGATCCTCACAAATGATTTTATCAAGAAAGAACCTCACTGCTTTTTTAATCAGAAAAGAACCTCACAACTACTTTAATCAGTGCTCACCGCTGCTTTAGATCCATACTGTATGTAAATAGGTAAATGTATACCTTTAGAGTATTTCCACTCTATAGTTGGACGTGGTTCTCCATCAGCAGAACAGTTGAGGATCACAGCTTTCCCGTAGATCCCATCCTGGTCTTTGGGCTGGACGGTGAATCTTGGTGGAACTACACATGAGAACAACGAAATCATTCCTTAACCACATGCTACATCATCAGAAGACCTTCTCTATTAGATCCACTGAGGAATAACTCAGTGTCGATGTGAGTAAATCATTTCATCCCCACCCCTGACGATGAGCTGGCTCTGGTATTTCACAACGGCGGCATCGTTTCGAGCGATACACGTGTACGTGCCGTTGTGAACCCGTTGCAGGTTGGAGATGCGCAGCGAGCTGGTGAAGTCGATGTTGTCGATGGTGACGCCCAGGCTGACATTAATGGGCTTTCCATCTTTCTCCCAGTTGATAGAGATGGGCAGATCACCTGAACGCACCACACAGGGAACGAAGACCCTGTGACCGATGGAGTAACGCGGGAACTCAAAGGGCTGGATGAAGGGAGGGACTGAGGAAGAGGAGGAAGAAGAAGAGACAAACAAAGTACATGAAACATTTATGGGCTGAACTTGTATTCAGTTATCACTACATCCATGTGATGAATAATTATAGTACATAATTCAATTCTACAGCTGCTAATAACAAATTATGGTTCATAAGTGCTAACATGGAATGCAGTAATATAGAATTATAATCAAAGAATTCATAGAATTATTATTTTAAATAATGACCATACATTTCATAATAGCGTTTAAAATACAAAAATTAACAATATTAATAAATATTAATAAATATAAATATGGAGCAGGATATTTAAACATGTTTAAAAAAATGTATATTAAAATAATGTTGTAATAAATTTTTTTAATATGTAGTGTTAAGAAAACATATTATAAAAAATATTATAAAACTATTTAAAAATAATTCTGAATAAAAATACAAATATATGCATTAATATTTACTGTACTGTATAAAGTTTTTAGAACTACTGCACACACACGCGCACACACACACAAATCCAAATTCTAATCAGTCAATCAAGCAATCAATTTTGACACAAATGCAATAAAAATCATTTAGATAATTTCAATATTTGTTTAAGTGTTTTAGGGAGGAGTTTAACATCTAGAAGTACTAAACCCTGAGCTAAAAACCTTAATTACATTAATTAATTAGACAATACTTTAGAATGTTTCATTGTTTAGATGCCAAGTTTCCTTATATTGATTTATCTATTGTTTTCTATGACGTTTACCTTTCACAGTGACATGGACGCTCTGATTCTTAAAGACGTGTGGCTGGACGAGGACATGGCAGGCGTACTCGCCCTCGTCCAGCTCCTTCTGCACGTTCAGTAGCTTCAAAGTGCCGTTGTTCTCGAACGCTCGCTGTCTGTCGTTGAACGGCAGCAGGTTGGAGTTCTTGAACCACTTGATGGAGTAGTATGGGTAGCCGATGACGTGGCAGTGGATGTAGGTGTCCCGGCCGGCAATGGCAGTGAGGTTCTTCATGGGGCGTATGTCAGCAGGACCTGGAAAGATGAGGATAAAAACTGGTTTCAAAACGTGTAAGCAGAATTGCATTTCAAAGAGATTGCTGAAGTTATAATAATGTTTGATTTGATATCAATCCTAACTACAATTGTGTCTTTTTATAATGTTTTAATTCCTCTTAATACATAGTTAACACAGCTATAAACAGTCGACAGTCCTTCTGTTTCAGTGTCTTTTTTTCTCTCTCTTAATGTTAATAAATTGAAAATGAAGCTTGGGAAACCATCCCATAGTGCAAAAGCACTAATATTGGAGACCCCTTTAGACCGTCCCCTGTAAAAGTTTTGAGTATAGAAATAATACTTGAGCAGTACTATAAAGCTGTGAGCTGCTATTATATAAACTAAATAAATACCTTCTGACCAATCAGAACTGAAACACTGACATTGCTGTGCCATAAATAAAACATCTAACCTTTACTGTGTATTAGCATTATTGCACAATTTAGCTTTAAAATTAAGATGAAAGCAAGGGAGGCCATTATTTCCCCAGGCTTTAAGGCATTAAAGTAAGACCAGCCGAGAAAAGCTGGGGCTAACAATAAGTGAGCAAAAAAAAAAAAAAAAGAAACAATAACAGAAATTAGTGAGTGTGATGTAAATCGTTAGTAATGCTTCACAGATCTGCAGGAAAGACAGTAGGGAAAAAAAGCTTATAATCTGATGTTATGATGGAAATTGGTTAGTGATGATTGGTTAGATAGTGCTGCCACTTTTAATTCTAGGTTATTTGTGCAAAAATAAAAAATAAAATAATCTGATCATAGTAGGTCTTAGTATTAGGCAAATACAACCCCAGATGGATAACATACAGTATGAATTTTTTTCACAGTGCTATTTTGTATTTAACAAAAATTAAGCCAAAAAGAAAAAAAACCTGCAGACAATAGTAAGTACCCCCATGATTCAAGAGCTGGTAGACCCACTTTTAGCAGCAATAACATGAAGTAATCGTTTCCTGTATGAGTTTATCAGTTCCCCATGTAGTTGTGGTCCATTCTCCTTTACAATATTGCTTCAGATCATTTTGGTTTTTGGGCAGTCGCTTATACGCAGCTCTATTAAGGTCCCACCACAGCATTTTAGTTGGGTTGAAGTCTGGACTTTGACTAGGCCATTCCAAAACCTTGATTCTTTCATTTTTCAGCCATTCAGATGATTGCGAGAGATGTTACATTACCCAATTTCGACCAAGCTTACATTTGCCTCTAGAATACTCTGGTATACAGAGGAGTTCATGGTCAACTCAATGACTGCACGGTGTCCCAGTCCCGTGGCTTGACAGTGGGTATGAGATGTTTCTGCTGAAATGCTGTTTGGTTTTTGACAAACATGGCTTTGGGCATTATGGCCAAACGACTCAACTTTGGTCTCATTTGTCCATGGGACATTGTTCCAGAAGCCTCATGGTTTGTTCATGGTGCATGGCGCAGTTTTGCGAACCTCAGTCGTGCTCCCGTGTTCTTTTTAGATAGAAGAGTTTTCTCCTGGCAATACTTCCAAACAAACCATACTTGTTTAGTCTTCATCTAATTTTGCCCACAGACTTTAACATGCTCAGTGAGGGTCTGTGATGTAGCTCTTGTTTTTTGAATTATTTTATTTTGTATTTCTTTGAGTATTCCATAATCTGACTTTGGGGTGAATGTGCTGGGATGTCCGCTCCTGAAAAGAATGGCAACTGTCTCGAATGCTTTCCACTTGTGAATAAGCTTTCTGAATGTAGAACATTGAACACCAACTTGTTTAGAATGGTTTAATAATCCTTTCCAGAACAATGTGCAGCAATAATTGATTCTCTAACACCATTGCTTATGTCTTTCCCTCTTGGCATTGCGTTAACACACACTTGAATGCTCGAGACCAGCAAACTGCCCAAACTTCTGCATTTATAGAGGTCTGCACACCTGCTGATGATCAGTTAATCAAGGGATGATTATTAGCAGCACCTGATTGCAACTTGTTTTCTTAAATCCTGTGTAATCAGTAAGGAGGTACTTGGTATTATCGGCATTTTTTCTTGTTACTTCATTTTTGTTAAATAAATAATGGCACGGTGAAAAAAGTTATATGTTCTTGTTCATCTGAGGTTGTATTAAGACCTGCTATGATGAGATGATTTTTTTACACACAAAAAACATAGAATTAAATGAGAGCACTATCCTTTACACAAGACTTTAGGTAAGAAACATGGTATTGAAAGCTATTGTGTGACTTGTGTGTGTGTGTTTGGAGAAGCTGATCTGACAAGCACCTCTTACGTTTATTCGAGCCTGGTAGGACACCGTGCCCGCTGAGTTGTTGCACGTGCACCGGTAGACACCGCTGTCACGGACCTGCGTGTGAGAGATGTTCAGGTAGCTGACGACGTTCCCCTCGGCAGTGATGCTGTGGCCCATGCGGTGGCGGCTATCCTTCACAATGACATCGTCGTCCAGGCTCCACATCACAGCTGGCTGCGGTGTCCCTTTTACGTGACACATCAAGGAGACGAACTCGTTGGGGCTCACCACTTTCTCACTGAAGGCAGACAGGATCTTAGGGGTGCCATCTGTCAAAAAACAGGTAAGCATGCAAGAAAGCTTATAAAAGAATCAACAAAAACTTTGGCTTTGAAAACCAATATACCTCAAAAACAAGTATATCACCCAAAATCTCTAATAATATCTCTTTTAAACCAGATCAAGACCTTCGGTTGATGTTATGGAGGCTTAATTGCATGGCCACTGTTGGACTTCCTGTCATCTAAAGACAGGACCAAATTCTCACCTCATCGCTGAGCGATGATGAAGATAACTATCTTGGACAACTGGAATCATGGTATCAAGATGCCATGTCCAAATTATTTCTATGCATAAAAAAGGTGATATATTTAACAACAACAAGAAAGAAAGTTCCACAATGTTTACTGACCTTCTAAAATGACTTGCACGAAGTCCTGAGCTGAGATCTTCCCTTTCCTGGCAAAGCACTGGTAAGCTCCTCCGTCACTCTTGGCCATGCCGTCCATCACCAGGTTCTCTTTGTTGATCCCGTTCATGTGGACGTCACCGCCAGGGTTGATCTTGTCACCGTTGCGGTACCAGGAGAGCTCGAACTCGTCTGAACCGGTGACACTGCAGGTCAGGGAAACCTGGCTGCCCACACTGCCTTTCACCTTCCTAGGACTGACCACCACCCGCAGGGGCTCTGAACAAATCCATCACACTGAGGATCAGCAATTAGTGTTAAGGAAAAGTCTTGATTTTAAAGGCAGAGGTTGAGATCTTATTGAAAAACCCTGACTCAGATGCTGCTAGTCAAGAAAAATCAGCCTCTGATGTGTAAAATACAGTAGTCGTAGCCAATTCCTAACCATGTGTTTTTTAGGGCATTCTTCTATCAACTTGATGACTACCAACAAAGACTTTCACATGCTCCCTCTGAGACACGTAACCCAGCTAAGGACATAATGTCACACTGCTCACATAATCAAACAATGTTGGGGATGAAGTGCTATTCGCCTCCTCCAAGTGCGCGAGCTCAAAGACACGCTTCTGTTTTGTAGTACAGTCTGGATTGGGTACCAACAACGTCTACATACTGTATACCTTCACACAACCGGTCAACCTCTACATGCAATTTGGAAACACCAATCGAACTAGACTGCATGTCATTGAACTGTAGGAGGAAACTAAGGTACCTGGCAGAAACCCCCCAAGCACAGAGAGCAGATGAAAACTCCTAGAGTGTAGGCAGGACTGTAGAGGTGTGAGGTGACAGTGCTAACCACCAAGTCACCAAGACCATAACCTTTTGTCATTTCCACTAACTATTTTATCTTTTGTTGTTAGCAGTAGATCCCTAAATGGCCAGGACAACTGTTTTACATTTCACATCAGTAAAATGTAGTTAATCTTTAATTAGCATTACATGCATCCTGCAGTCCTAAAAACTTTTTCATATGCCTGTGAATTCATTATTGCATGAACAAGCAAATGTACCTTTGACCAGAAGGCGCCCTATGACCTCGGCATTTCCGTAACTGTTCC
>JAOVVB010000008.1:14797632-14819526 GCA_028570985.1 Heterobranchus longifilis
CCATTCGAGAGACTTTAATTTAACACTTGTTAAATGTTAATGTTTGAGGTATTATAAGGCAGCATAATCTGTTTCCTTTAACCAGTTTGTCATGCATTTCTTTATTCCAACATTGCATGTTTATAATAAAAGTAAATGTGAGTATTCTAAAATTGTGATTAATCATGATTTATGTGTGTGTGTGTATGTGTGTGTGTATATAAATATGGTATGACAATATAAAATGTGACATGATGCTATACAAACATATACAGTATGACATGATAGGATAACATGACATGAAAATTGAAATAAAATATACGACTTGACACGATATATGACTTCATTTACGTTGTGATGTGATGATACGACATGACATATGATACATAGCAAAGTATGTATCATTACACGATAACAAGATATCCCATGATATTGCAATAAATATGGTGGAAATTTCAGGTATGAGTGAAGATGATTTTCTATTATTCTTTACTACATTAGCATTAAACATACCTTGATTGACCAAGTTTCACATGAACTAAACACTTTTCGATTTCAACAAGCTTTCAAGTTCCTTTCAATAAGCAACTACAACTGTTTTTTTTTTCCAGAATTTTAACATCATGAAACATTTTTTTGTGTACTGTGATATGATATTTTTGTCATTTTATCCTCCCTTGTGCAAGAAAGTGACAGAGTGTGCAGGATAAGTGGTTTAATTGAGCCCTGCGTGCTGTAATTACTCTGCCTGAGCTCGATCAGGGTGGGAATCGGCGTCTCCGTCTCGGTGCGAATGCCACCGAATTAACACTGATGTAATAAGTACCATTTGTCACCATTAGAGAGTGAGATGTTGACAGCTGCTGCAGTTGGCACGGCAACGAGCCCACACAATGTACGCCCACACACACACACACACACACACATACAGTACACTCCTTATGAATGTCAATGTTTGTCATGGTGGCCTTGTATAGAAAATGTACAGATTGTTGTATATTTTTGTGTGCCAGACAGACAGACAGACAGACTGGATAGAGCAGAATGGGCAGACAGGCTGGAGATGATTCAAAGTATACAGTAACTCAAACAACCACTCTGTACATCCACTGTGAGCAGAAAAGCTCCTCAAAATACACAAAATGCTAAAAATGGGAAGACCACATCCTTTCTGTCTATACGAAGCATGTTGCAATGTAAACTGACAATGTTACTGCCAGCGACCTTTTTACTTACTTAATTAATTAATTAATTTATTTATTTATTTGGAATTATGCGATTCATGTAGGTTATGCATTTCAAACTTGTGAACTATGAAGGTGAAATGCTTCATTTAAATATGAGTGTAAACTAAACTTTGAGCTCTTGCTTTTTTGAAATGTTAACTTGCACAACTCTGCAGACAGCAGAAGCTACAGTGTGTAAAACATTCAGATTTTGAACAAAAAACTTTGAAACAAAGAAATTAGAGAAAAAACAAACAATAACCAACCTTCAGAGATAAATCATCTGAACTCAGATTATGAGTTGATATTTTGCACATTAGGCAGAGAAAAAAAATTGGTTTCGCAAATTAAATAATTGGAAATGTAATTACACTTCACTGCATTTTCCAAAACCAAGTGAAAAGTTTGACAGCAAAATGAGACAACTACATTATTTTTTTTTAACCGAAGCAAAAACTATTGCAAACTCTTGGCAAATACTTCTTGCATGTTTTCTTTGAGTCACAAGGTTTTTAAAGACACAAATAGCAAAATATTTTGTCCAAATTGTTTGGGTTATATCTGTGTGAATTTTGTGTGATTTTTCAAAATGCTATAACTCCATCTCCTACACTTTTTTTCCCCAATGGATAAATCACAGCGTATTTGTGTTTAGTTGTGTTACCGTGGTTACTTCAGTATGCAATTTAGTATCAATAAAATCTTGCTTGAGCCTTAAATTAAAGCAAGCTTATGCTATGATTGCGTTGTTGTAGCGAGTCAAGCAGAAAGTACTGAGAGCAAATTAGATCAAGGAAAAAGTGTTGAGTTATATTTCACGAAATGTTTTTTTAATTACAAAGATGGTTGAAGATCATGAGAAACATCATAAAGTAAACATTTTCCAAAAACCCTTTGAACACTTTTAAACCACTTGCAGCAGCCACTGTGTTGCACAGGAAGTAGGTTTGCATCAAATGACAAAAAGAAGCAATGTGAGAGGATGTACTGTATGAATGTAGAAGTTGAAAGGAATTAAAATAAGGTAATATAGTTTTTGCTTTTCTAGTTAAATGTTTTAGACAAACTTGTGTGTCTCATCGGCTTGTGATATACTGTAGCTCCGGATATGTTACCAGCAAGATAGCCAAGATTGGTTCATGCGACACAAGCTTAATATAAAGCGTTTAAACAATCCAAAGAGGAGAAATAGACAGTCGCTCAGACAAGGACGTGTACCCCGTGCACATCCATGAAACAAAATAACAAGCGTATGGGATTATTCTAATTATTTAGTCACCTTGTCAGAATAGTAATGCTTAGGTTAAACCTTTTTCTCAAACATCAGCAGAAATGCTGTTTAAAAAACATTTTGATTCAAAAGAGGTACAGCAACATTATTCGTAGGGCAAAATCTTGTCAGGAAGTTCATGCTAAACTCCTGGAATTATAACTGATAATACGTCTGATGTGACACTTGATTATTTCATTTCACGCAGATTTGGGAAGCAGCTGGTGGCTGGGGCTGAGGAGCGACAGGAGGATTAGATAATCAAACAAACGCAGCACTTTAAATCGTTTTAGCCCTCGGCTAAGAGCTGGAGGATTTAAGGCGCAGGCGCTCGACTTTAATTGTCTGATTTGCCTTCATTATGGTCGAGGGGCTCCATAATTCAACATTATTAAATATTCAGACGGAGAGAGAGAGAGAGAGAGAGAGAGAGAGAGGAAAGGGAGGGAGTACTGAAGATCAAGCTTTCTCTTTTCTTGTCCTCTTGGGTACAGCTGAAAACAGAGATACCGCAACGTCAGCGTCTAACATGAGATCATCTGCTGAATTAGATCCATTCGATCTTTTACAAAGCTAATCAAGAAACGTTACGGGTGACATTAATGAACAAGAGAATGGACACAGAGTATCATCTGCAAGTCAACAGAAAGAAAAAGCTGGGAGGAAGTTGGGTTGAGGGTGAGGAAGAGTAGAGGGTATAAATCGAGAGAAGTGTATAAATCTATCGTCAAAGAGCCCCATGTTAAAATGTCCAACTTTACAATATCTTTGCAGATTGGTACAAAAACTGGTTTTAATCTCCGTAGCTAGATTTCTCATTCATGACAACTGTGCAGCGGTGAATTTTTGAACTCATCAGTTAAAATGATATTGAACAAAAAAAATTATTAGGAGCGTCACCAATTTCAATGACAGCTACAGGGGTCGAGTTGTAGGGTACAATTGATGGAGTTGCATCAAATGCAAAGTAACTATAGCATAAAAATTAACATTAGCCATAATGTTAAGCATAAGAGGGGTTTTATTCAATGGATTTCCACCCATTCATGGATTAACCAGTGTTATATCGTAGTCAGTTTCTGCCAAGACGGCAATGACAAGAGCTCTGATAGTTACAGTCACATGTATAGTCACATGGTGCTCTATACTGCCCCCCAACTACTTATGCTGGTCTTGCACCACATGGACGCATCGTGCTTTTGGACGCACACAATCAACAAGAAAAGGACACATGCAGCAAGGAACATGCAGCAAACAGCTTGAATAACCGCAGCCTTGTTGACTGTAGCATCAGCAAATCAAAAACATGACAGGTCATAAATTTGTATCATGATACCACTTTCGCATTTTTCGCATTTTCTTAGAGGCTGTTTCATTTTTGGGTTTCTTAAAGTGTATTTTTTTTTACAAAATACGGCCCATGTGAAAATAAGACATAAAATCCTATTAATAAAACCAAACATGCTAACATGCTAGCTGTAGAGCTTGCCTCAGCATTATCCGAGAATCTCAAGCTCGAGTCGCGGCGTCAGCACAGTCCAAATCTCTGAACCAGCTTTTTAACGACCGGCATCGTTGGCTAATAATAACCCCCACTCTCATCACGACTCCTCAGAGAGCTTGAGTTCAATGATGCCCTGTCAATTATGCTAACGTTTTAATTGCACCGGTGGTGCCGTCTATTCCCCCAGCGCGAGGTCGAGGTGGTTCCCAGCTCCATCAGCCTGAGTGTCGAGCAGACGGCGATGTTTGCTTTGGGATCGCGGGACAGCACTTCGCCATGTCAACAAGCTGCTCGCTGTGCCACTCAAGCACATTTAACGCGCGGTAAATCTCTAGCAAAGACAAAGCATGCCAGCTGTCACCGCGTCTACGGCCGGACCCACGCACAAACAAGATATTTATATTAAACAATGTTTGTAAAGGTGTGAATCTTAATAAAGGTGTGGTGTGACCCTAAATAAAGGTGTGATGCGAACCTAAATAAAGGTGTGGTGTAAACCTAAATAAATGTGTGGTGTAAACCTAAATAAAGGTATGGTGTAAAACTAAATAAAGGTGTGGTGTAAAACTAAATAAAGGTGTGGTGTAAACCTAATAAATGTGTGGTGTAAACCTAATAAATGTGTGGTGTAAACCTAAATAAAGGTGTGATGCAAACCTAAATAAAGGTGTGGTGTAAACCTAAATAAATGTGTGGTGTAAACCTAAATAAAGGTGTGATGCGAACCTAAATAAAGGTGTGGTGTAAACCTAAATAAAGATGTGATGCGAACCTAAATAAAGGTGTGGTGTAAACCTAATAAAGGTGTGGTGTAAACCTAGATAAAGGTGTGGAGTTCTTTTTATTTCATATATTTTTATTTGTTTATTCATTACGGTCTTTAACTGTGACAGCACTTTAGTTAAATGTCCTAGAAATAATTTTGAAAAATTGTCAGGAAAGAAAAAAGGCTTCATAATTAAAATTTGGACTGTGCATCTCTCTTTCTCTTTCTCTCTCTCTCTCTCTCTACCATCCAATTTGGCCCCTGTCTTTCTTTCATATTCCTCTTTAATAAATCTATTCCTCTCTGCCTGTCTCTCTCTCTCTCTCTCTCTCTCTCTCTCTCTCTCTCTCTCTCAATGTGTCCCTGTCTGGGGATCTGTCTTGCCCCCACTCCCTGTTCTTTCTTTCTTTCTTTCTTTCTTTCTTTCTTTCTTTTTCTGTATATCTCCCTTTCTCTCTGCCTCTCTCTTGCACTCCCTGCCTGTGCATCTCTCTCTCTCTCTCTCCGCAGCTGCTCTCTCTAAACAATGCGAATCAGATGTTACCGTGGTGACAGACAATTACGGCGTTTCTCTTTCTGTAGCGAGGTTGCATTCGCGTTCTCCATTCGTCCCTTTCTCTACCAAACAGGACCGACTGACTATTTTTGCAAGGGGAAAAAAAAAACTCATCATCCCAGTGAGTTATTTCCGACGACGATCCTGCACACGAGACGAGGCGAATATTTATCACCAGAGCTGGCTTGAGAACATTCTATTTTCAGCCACCACTTATGTATTATAATAACTTATTTTTTTCCCTTCTCTTTAAAACGTTCTCTTTAATCCCAGTCCCTGAGCGTGCGGCTGTCCGCTGTAATTAGCGCTTAGCTTTAGCATAATTGCTTGTCAGCACGAGCGGCAAAATGCAGGTTAAACGCCCAGGTGCCAAACGCCGGCGCTTTCTTTGTGCTCTCCTGCCTACTGCTCTGACGGGAAGATTGGGCGGACAAGCTTCCCTCCGCATAGAAAAGACAGACAGGAAAGAAAGAAAGTCTCTCTCTCTCACACACACACACACACACACACACACACACACAGTCTGCAAAGGAGCTCGTGCTGTCCTGTGAAGCTTGCAAATTTGCAAAAGTAGGGTTGTCATTTCTGAAACACCCACCATATCCTTCACTTCATGTCCCCGATACACACAAACACACACATACATGTTTTAGTTGCCTTCTGGGGACCTGCCAAAGGTATAATCACACCTCATCAAAATCACAAACCTCACCATACCATTTTGGTGTATTCTTTCTAAAAAATTTAAAAAAAAAAATCTTTTCCACCAGCCAGATGTCCAACAAGGGGCAAACTACCAGATAATCCTATCCTTACTAGATGTTCCCACCATTATACAGTATCTATGTATATATAAACATCTTTCCACATACATCGTCCTTCATCTCTCTCTCTCCTCTCTCTCTCCCCTCCTCCCAGTCCTTGACAGCTATTCTGTCCATTGAATAAAAAAGAAAAAGCAAGAAGGAAATAAAGTGAACCGGCATTTTGCCACAAGACATCTCTCTCTCTCTCTCTTTAGGTGTGATGATGTGAGGGAGGAGGAAGTTGAGTCGGTTACTGTGGCAACTGGCCGTGTGACTCCAGGGCCCCGCTCTGACATTAGAAGAGGGGTGGAAGGGCGATGATGATGATTTGGGGGGGGGAGGATTAAAGTCATGTCAGTGCGCTCCTGCCGCAGCCAGACGCTCTCTCTCGCTCTGTCTTCGGCTCGTAGAAATGGCCACGCATACACAAAAGAGGCTCTTAGAAAGACAGAGAGAGAGAGAGACAGAGAGACGGAGAGAGAGAGAGAGAGAGAGAGGCGACAGGTTCCTGATAACAAAACAGCATCCGGCCTGCTGGAGACACAGCTGCTTTACATGCTGTCTTGTCAGGTGTGTGAGGAGATAAAAGACGCTAGAGCGGATATTTTCTGAGCAACAATGGATCCGCTAAGCATAAATATTAAACACCAGATATATACGCATATAGGAGTGACGTAAAGGATTGTCACATTTAACTAAAACAAATGAATAGTATAATTCTAGCCATGTAGTGTATAAATATATCACTGGTATCAAACTTGTTTCATGTAAATATTTATCATTATTATAACTTAAATGTATAAATTCACTTCTATACCGCTTTATCCTGTATACAGGGTCACAGCGGGGCTGGAGCCTATCCCAGGAGACTATGGGCACGAAGCGGGGTACACCCTGGACAGGGTGCCAATCCATCACAGGGCACAAACACACACATACTCCAGGCAAACCAATTATCCTAATCTTTATTTATAGTTTATTTGGGTTAATCCCCAGTGTTTGATTGATGGTACTTAGTTAGCATCCTAGTAACCAGTGTAAGGATCTATCCAGTGATGGAAACTGCAAAGCACTGAGTTGCTCTGGGTAAAAGTGTCCACCAAATGCCTAAATGTAATCCACATGTCTTTGGACTGTGGGAGGAAACCGGAGGAAACCCACCGCAAACTCCGCTAACAGCGCTAACCACTACGCCACTGTGCCACCTTAAATGTATAACCGTGGACTAAAACTATAATGACATCTGTGTTGATTTATGTTCTACTACAGCATCAGTAGTAGTAGTAGCACCAGCAGACAGTAGTGCCGCTCTTACCGTCATAATGACTTTAAGAGGAGAGAAAAAGAGGTAAAGGAATGGCTGCTGTGAGTCACAACATGAACCAATTTATATTCAAGCCTGTTCTATAATGTTACATCTAACTATAAATGTATATATTTTTCTAAAAGTATGATTTGACAGATTGCTGTTGTATAAGAGGAATAAAACATACAGTTTTAGCAAAATTGTTCAACTTTAGAGTGGCGTGAAAATGTTGGATGCTTTATGCAAAAGAAGCACCAAACCTGTCGTCCTGATTGGCTAAACTCTGATTATTATTATTTTTTTTCCTTATTCTAAATCATTCCTCCACCTCGTCCGGCATTATGACGTGATGTCACACGTGCACGCAGGAGTTCCCCGGCTAACCTTTATGGTCCGTAGGAGTCCAGCGACAAGCAGATGGCCAACAAAACCTTCACAGCGGGGCGGTGGCTAGAGATGCCACGGCTTCCCACCGAGCAGATGAGCTTACAGAGCGCCAACACGTCAGCCTGACAAACCCGACCTAGCTGTGCCCTCTGAGCAAGGACACTGAGTTTAAAAGAAAAGAACATTTTTCCATGAATTAATAATGGATGCATAATTATGTAATGTTTTAACTGAGCTAGCTCGCATACTATTGGAGGTACTATCTTGACCTAGGTAATAAAAGTTGGGGTTAGGGGGTGTCATGCAAAATGATAATGAAGTCAGCAAAACGTGACGCAAAACACACTCTGGGTGAAGGCTAGGACACCGAACAGACTTTGAATAGTGACAACTTTTCACATCTAGTGACAGGACAAACACAGTGAAAAAAAAAAAATCTTTTTTTTTTTCCCAGGATGCACCGACTTTCATGTCATGGTGGAGGGCTTTGAGCGCACCAGGCATATGGCGCTTCCTCGATGCCGCGGTGACGAGTGACAGGTTCGAGTCAGCGTGCTCACTAAACACCTCCATCTGTTCGCTTCCCGAGACGCCTCACCTGCACCGACTCAGGCACCAACTCGCAAGCAAAACTGATGATAGATACATTTAAATAAAAACGCTAATAACATAGTACAGTAACAGAATTTTAGTTATAGGGATATAGACTTAGGCTTAAACAAGGCTTAAAATTACTAAAAAATTCCAAGTCAGTCATTGAGTCAGTGTATCAAGAATGAGTCAAAGTCATTTACTACCATGCGTACTGTATACTACAAATCTTAAACCTTAATTAATAAATAGCTAATTAATTAGTGTCAAGGACTCAACACTACAGTACATTGCTAATTTTAATGAATAAATCTGAATTGAGTTTTAGCCACCCTATCTTGAGGATGATGATGATAATACTTATTAAATCATTTGACTATGGTTCGTTTTATTTCCACATTTATATGATGAAAAATTTTGGCAACTAACAAACAATTTTCTCATACACAATTATTTCAATACCTTTAATTCTTTCATAAATGCTACCTTGCTATTACTTGCTTAATCAAGTTCCGAGATGACAACATTGCTATCAAGTAAATTCTAGCAGTTAAATAGACAGAAGACAAAAGGTTTTGGAGTACCTCCAAACCTCAGCAAAATTCCATTGAAGATCTTGCTGTTTCAAAAAACAGATCTGCTGATACACTGCCTGGCCCAAAAAAAGTTTATGCCAATATTTCACTTGAACATCTTCCAGGTTATAATTCTGAACCCAAACTCCTTAGTTGTTTTCTTTGCTTGATGGAAGCCCCTCTGAAACAGTGACATTTTTGGAGGAGCCAGACAGTCTACATGCAGATGCTTGGGGTCTTTTCATGTAGAAATTGACCCCAGGTTAGGTACCCATCATATAAGACTAAAAATTCTGGTTCAATTTCAGCATTAAATTATAATTCAGTGGAAATAATGTAGTTCAAACTCAGGGATTTAGCATTTACCGAAAACATCTTTTTGAGATCAGGCATGCATTCATTTGTTAGCTACATGTATTTTAGCCTCATAGCTTTAGTTCAAAAGACTGGACACCATGCTTGGCTGTACTGGCTGGTCTGAGTTTAAGTTTCATATTTACACTCAAACTATGATTAAAAACAGTCAAATAAGATTGAAGCCATTTTAACAAGGCGTCAAGCTGGAGGGCACTCATTAAAGTCCAAACAGACATTAGATGGTTCACTAACTGCTGGCTGGAGAGAGATGATCAGCATCTACAGGGAACCTTCACTAATGAAGGACCAGGGGAACAACACGGGGAACAACACGGGGAACAACATGGGGAACAACACGGGGAACAACACGGGGAACAACACGGGGAACAACATGGGGAACAACATGGGGAACAACATGGGGAACAGTGTATGTTCCCGTTTGTTGTTTGAGTTTATAATATTGATTGAAAGCTTTCTTAAAAGCATGACAAAGACTCTACAGCCAGACACTTTACATTTGGTTGCTTTTGAGAAAGACTTTGAGTCTCCCAATTAAAGGGGATATGATAAATTGTTCGATATGTATAATACAATCCAATCCAAAAATGATAGTTAATGATTCAGTGGATTCAAGTTGATACAGCAATGATTTCAATCAACACAGTAGATAATTCCAAAGATTCAAACAACAGAAAATGTTTCAAAGATACAAATAATGCAGTAGAAGATTCAAAGCATACAAATGATAAATAATAAAAAAATAATTTGATAAACTTCAATTCATGACTGATTCAATTGCACAGATACTGTTCTAATTCAATAAGACTTGATTCAATTTAAAGTGAATTAAAGTGTTTCAGCATTGGAACATTACGCGTGTGAGTGACAAGCTGCTTTTTTTTGTTGTTGACATTTTTAACTTATCAAAAAAAATAAAGTGAGACTGCTATAGCATAAGTGAGATTAGTAATTGATTACTATCTTTTATTTACTTAGATTTTTAAAATAATTTTTATATTATTATAGTATTTAAAAACTTTTGACATAAGGCTGTTCATTGCAATGGCCGTAATGCCCTTTTTTTCCTTACATTTTGCTTTGCAAGTTGTATCTAATCCAGGATTACAGAAAGATTCAGGTTAATTTTACTGAAATTATATTCAATGATTCTCCAATTTGATTTTCATATGAAATATTAATAAAACTGCTAAAAGTGCGTTTGCGTGTGTGTGTACATATTTTTTCCAAGTTGTTGGCACACATGCTTTAAGTTCTTGAGCATTAAGGGAGCTGTTCCTCGTGCCGCCCTGATTCATTCGTTTCACCTTATTTTCCACCTCCATGTTAATTCCACTCCATGCCCATATGCCACATAGATTAGCACATGCTAGTGAAAGCTGTCTGTGCGCTGCCTCTTTGATTACAGATGGTCCGTCATCGAGTCGACTCAGGGTTCAATCAGACTTCCTGTTTGTCGCACGCGGCCCACCAATAAGCTTCCAAAACACTGTGAAAAATCAAAGACACTTTTCATTCTCCTTCCTGCATCATAACATGACGATTCTCGAATGTGTGCTGCACATGGTCTAGTTAATTTCTTGAGGAAAATAAATCTGTTTTCCGTTGCAGAGAGGGTTCTTGTTATTATGTTGATTTCCTCCTCAGCTGTACGCGATTTGAGGTCTTGGCTCACGGTGTCGTGTCTCTGGGCCGCCGATGGAGCTTCTCCATGTTGTTTAATCCTCCAGGAGCCATATGCTGGATGTAGAATAAGCCGAGCAAGAGCAGCCGGAAGACGCTGATTATACAGTCACACAGTGTGAGTTTTTTAAACTGAAGACTTGATAATAGCTGTTTAACATGAGGGACTGTAGATGTGGAGCATAGAGCTGCAGCAATGCCTCCGCTCGGAAACAGGGTAATGATAAAAAGGACCTCAAGTACAAAAAATAAATAAATGAATAAATAAAAATACAATAAAATAATAATAATAAAAACATATATACAACTATACAATTATTGATTCAGATTTAATTCATACTGTAGGCCTCAAGAAATAATAATGTTTATGAATTAATGAAAGTATTTCTTTGGCATTAGGCATTTTGTAAATTTTTTATTTATAATCGAATTTATATTCAATTGATTTATATTGTAGAAAAAGCAATAATAATAATAATAATAATAATAATGAGTATTATTATTACTGCTGTTATTATTATTATTATTATTATTATTATTATTATTAATAATAATAATAATAATAAAATAGAAAATGTTTATTTAATTTAAATTTAAATATTAGTTTACTTAATTTAATTCATTTAATTTAATGAGTAAAATGTACCTCAATTAAAATTAATTAACTAAAATAAAATGATAATTAAAATTTAGAACATGCATGTATCTAAAAACTATTTTGAAAAAAAAAGTTCAAATTTAAAATTGGAAAATGAGAATAAGTTACTTTTTAATATTATGTGTAAATGTATTTTTTTTTCATTTTATTTGCAATTTTGTATTAAGCAATTCACTTTTATTTAATTCATAAAAGTAATATATTTTTAGGTTCATGACAAATTTATGACGTTTGTCGGCATAAAGAAACTACACAAAAATTCTAACATATAGATTTCTTCCTTCTGAAGAAAACAGAAGGAAGAAATCTATATGTTAATTATGTGATGGCACAAACTGACATGGCAACAAACCGAAGGTATTTACTGATTGATTTATTGTTTTTGTTAAAACCATAATATTTAATTTCTAATTCAACACAATTCTTTTTTCATATTTTGCATTATTTGCTTAACAAACTTTAAATAAATACATAAATAAATAAATACACCACTCTGGTTTTATTCGGGCCATTACTGTTTAACAACATCTGTTGTACATTTACAATCCCATCCAGCCTTAAATTCAACCTCATAGAGAAAATGGCTGCCTGTGTTCACATGATTCAGCCTCCATCTTGGCGCTCGCATTGCGGCTGGAACAATTTTAGACACTAATCTCCCAAAGTATTAAGTAAAAGGACGGAGGGCTTCTGCTATAAAAAAAAAAAATCAGATGTTAGTGCCTTATCTTCTCAGCACAGCTAATACGGAGGCTTCAAGCTTGTTTTTGTTCAGGTTCTTCAGGCGGGTGATTAAAAGAGAAAAAGCGAGACTCAGCAAGACTCGTCTCGAATCTTATTGGTGTAGGAGGTTTGAGTCGTGGATTCATTTGCTGAAAAGTCCTAGCAACAACAAACATGTCTGCTTTTTAAGAAGGAACGAGCCTGTTACGGTGCATAGTTATTAATATATTGTACCACTGTTTAATTCAAATGTAGACAAGTGTGTTTGCGTTTAAATGCACACCAGCTCACACTAAAGGTTCGGGGAATTTTTCTTTTCTTCTTCACTTCCCTCATGGCCCATGTTTTCCCTGAGATTCGCAATAAAATAAAAATAATAATATAAAAAAAAACTGATTATGCAAAACGACCTGAGAGTGCCATCTTTCATACGACATGCCTTGTTTTCTTACTTGGCTGAAAAGTGTCCTATGCTACCACACAACGATTTGTCCTTTCAGCAGCAGCCTCCCTTTTCCCTCAAACAAACAATAGCACACGCAAAAAAAAAAAAATTCTAACACGGACACACGTTCCATCTCTCATTCACTCAAACGCATGGCAGCAGCTGCCTGCTGATGATAAGAGCTTGCAGACATGGCCATCAACTCTAATTGGCTAATGTGGCCTGGACACACACACACACATAAAATAGCTTAGACAGGCATTCTACATCTCACCCAAATCTAATCAACTACACACAATGACATCATTTTCTTGCACCTTCATATATATATATATTTTTTCTGATACGCCATTAAATCCAGTAAAGCATGCGTGTTTTTCCCCCAGCGTCTTCATGAGGCGTCAGGCAAATATTCATAAGTGGACGCAAATGGGTCTCCGCTGCCTTAATTAGCCTCCACTGTGCTTATCGCTGAGCCCCGTTTTGGATCTCGGCCACGCGTTGTGACCTGGCCATGATCCAGCTCTGCGAGCTCTCAGAGCAGCGAGGCGGCGGCTTGAGCCCGTCCGTGTTTATAGAAGATTAGTCCCGATGTCCTCGCTAATCGTTTCCCAGCTTAATCGCTAACAATGTAGCCGTTTATGAGCCGTGCAGACGGGCGCTCGTAACACATGATCAAACTAATCATTTTACGATCATTTTTATGTTCCATCTGGGGCAACGTATGCTAATCAGACTGTTTTATATCACGTCGCTGAGTTGAGTTCTTGATTCTGATTGGTCTGTAGCTTTGTATTAATGTGCTGGTTTTAGCCATGTTAGCATTGACATAGTTTAGTTTGTTGTTTGTTTAAAATTAAAATGCAGAGTCTACAGTCTCAGCTCTTTGTTCAAATCATTTGTTCAAATAAAGAATTAACAGGATTCACATGGTAAAAGGTTCAAATTATTTAAATTGTACACTTTAGGATTCGATGAATTCAAATGATACAGTAAATAATTCCAAAGATGGATTCAAATGCCACAATTCAAGGCATTCAAATAGTAGAGTAAAGGATTTAAATTATATAAATGATACTGTAAATGATTCAATCACGGAACATGATTCAAAAGATTCAAATAATAGAATAAAGGATTTTTTTATTTAAATGATACAGTAAATGATTCAAAGGAGGGATTTGAATGCTGTAATAAAATGACAAAGGGAATGATTTAAGGGATTCAAATAATACAATAAAGGATTCAAATGTTTTAAATGATACAGAAAATGATGAATTCAAATGCTACACTTGATACAGTAAATGATTAAAAAAATGAAAATTTTAGAACAAATGATTCATATTAAATGATTCAGTAAATGATTCAAAGGAAGGATTCGAATCCTGCACTTAAATGATACAGTAAATGATTCAAAAGGCTAAAATGACTTAGTGTATTATGACTGACTGCATATCCGATATTCTCCATTTCAGCACCGTTACAATTGGATTTAGGTCTGACATTAATATGATTAAATTTAGATTAAATTCTTCTTAAATTCTTCTCTTATTAACTCCAAAAAACATGGACCCGGGTGAGGTACTGTATGTATATACTGTAAATATAAAAATGCTATAATGTAAGTAACAATAAGAATGATTAGAAAAATCCTAATATTTGGCAAATTGTTGTGGTATAAGCATCCATAAACTTAATTATAACAGCTTACACTCATGTGCGCATATCTGTACTTCCTGTATCACACAAAAGACCAGACACGACACGCCCAGCACTAAGAATGTTCTGTAGTAAGTCCCAGCTATGTTCTAGAGCAGGATTAGGATTATTAGCGTTACACTTCTACACCTCCTTGGGGATGGACTTGGAGTGGATGCTGAAGGTGTGCAGAGTGCATCTGATGCATTTTAGGTAGTGTTTGAATTACAAATGCATCTCTCTACCCCTCGGCGTACCCATAATTCCCGTCTGCACCCACAGCATGATTAATGCACGCAGGTATTGATTTTTTTACCCCCCCACACCCCACACTCTTCTCTTTTACACAAATCCTTTTCTTTATTCCACTAAACCCTTTTTTTCTCTCTCTCTCTTTCTTCTCTGTTCCGGATCATACATAGGGTTCGGCATTTTCCAGAGGCTTCAGGAGAGAAATCATTCTGTGCTTTTGCTTCTGTTTAGCTTGGTGATTTAGCTCTACAACCTCACTGACCTTTTGTTATTGTTGCCAGGGAATAACAAAATCTTGGACACTTGCTGTGGGTAAAAAATACATGAGAAAAGCCTCCAATATCCAACTGGAAAACAAGAGCTCAAGCTTTCTATTTCTCAATACCCCCTCGTGGCTTTCTTGCTAAAATGGTGCCCATGTTGTCGGTGCTTCTCCATCCTCCACTTCTTTTCAAGCTCCATTAGCAAGGCTCTTCAAATATCAGCGTTTATAATTGACGCACGGTCGTTTCGAAATCTGTTGATTAACGCTCATCATTGTTAGACACGCTAGATACAAGATTTTCTGGAACCATTTTCCCATGGAGAGTGGCAGTAAAATTTTGAAAACCTAATTGCGGTGAAACCGTGTTAGATCTGGCTCATTAAGTGGGGCGGGGCATGACCTGAGCTCCTCCTCCCTCTCTGGTGCAATGATTATTAGCTTTGTGAGGGCAACAACGTTCAAGTTGCTGTTTGTACCCTTTTCAAAAACTTTCATCGCCATCATCATCATCATCATCATCATCACCTGGACATACTGTATACTGACACAATTTCAAATTTTGAGGTCACGGAAAGCTTTAAGATTTCTTTGTAGAGTAGACCAGGGCTTTTTATAAAACTCCCCATGCGCCGCTTATTTATTCATGAACATTTGAAGATAGCCAGAAAACAAAGGCAGAGACATAATTGTAGTCACACACACACACACACACACACACACAGACATACATCACACACCATTTCAAAGTCCCTGCTAATGCCCTGAATCGGCACAAGTGAGGAGCCCTCTGTGCTATGACACACGCAGTAAATTGTGCCTAAAATCTATTTGTTTTGTGCAATATTGCCCTCGCTTATCAAATATTTATACACAACAAGTGAGTGCTGGCTGGATAACACTTTCTGACAGCCGCTCCAGAGCGAACAATAATTTCTGATGTACAGAAGGTTCTACTGGGCATGTATGCATTGCAATTAAAACTTAAAAGTTAATATGATGATATGTACAGAATAGACATACAGTATAGTTTTGTTTAATAATCATATACTAAGTAGAAGGATTTGATGTTAAAATCATCCGCCAAGGTGATGTTAGTCTCTTGGTTGAGTTTGCACAAAACACCACAGAGAGAGAGAGCCGTCAGCCCCGAGGCAAGGACACGATCGTGTTCCATTTAACCAAGGTGAATGTTCAAATCGCTCCTTCTTCCTCTCCCTCTCTCTCTATCTCTCTATCTCTCTGTACCTTCATTTGGGTGAGAAGTGGGTCAGTACAGTGACACAAAGTGACACAACTGGCATATCGGCCCTCGCACATCTAAATCAGACCAGACAGAGAGTCTAGACTCGGTCAGAAACAGAAAAAAGTCAGTTATCCCAGACAAGGGATGACTAGAGACGAAGCACTATTTAAATTCTAGAAGCGACAGCACATAGCATTTAAAATTACTCATGATGGCTAGGGGTAGATCAGTGTTAAGCCATTGGACTAGTGATCAGAAGGTTCCTGGTTCAAACCCCACCACCAAGTTGCTGTTGTTGGGATCTTGGGCAAGGTCCTTAACCCTCAACTGCTTGGATGTCTAATGAAATAACAATGTAAGTTGCTTTGGATAAGGGTGCTGTAAATGGATTATACAAGCCCCGCCTCTCTGGTAAAAATAGCCAATCATCTTGTTTTAAAGGTTATTAGTGAAAATGCAGGATTTCAAAGGGGGAGAAGAAAAAGTCAGGTGGGTGGGGCACACTCTTTCTATGAGTGGCAATCTTTCCTGTCAATCACACTGTGTCATCTATGAGCTCATGTATGGGGAAGTACAGAATGCGGCCATAGAGGGAAGTGCAATGTGAAGCTTGTGACCAGACAAGTGTACTGTATAAAAGTTGTGAGACATTCAGTAGAAAGTGGGCGGAGCATCAGAGTTTGAAGCAAATATAGGAATAGTTCTGATAGATGGATGCATTTTATTATATCATATTTCAAACAAAATTCAGCTCAGCTCAGTTCAGGTTCACATTTTAAACCAAATGTATTAAATTCTTTTAGTGTTAAACTACCTCATCAAATATTATTGTTGCATATGAAAAAAGCTAAAATCAGCAAACAATCATTTACATTAATTGTGATTAACTGTGACACTTCAGTACACTGCATTCTCTTGCATTTCATTTAAACCCTGTAATAACCCACATGGCAAGCATATGTCACACAGGGTGTGATAATCATTTACAGCGGAACAACGAAACAAGATCCCGGTCCTACCTGAGACGAGGGCGACCGTGTCTCTTTCCCATGCCACAACGGTTACGTACTTCTCCACTGAGGAAGGAATAATGCACTTGAAGACCGATACGCCGCCTCTCATGGCTGTCTGGTCCGCCACGCGAACCGTATATGGCTCCCGTAAGACTGAAGGAAAACGCAGACAAGTATTCGTTTATTTAAAAACAAACTTCATGAAATAATGATCGAGCATTTCTGATTAGGATGTACAGTAAAAAAAAGGCAAATTTTATGAAAGAAGGATAAAGCCAGCAACAGACTAACAAAAGACATAGACGGGTTAAGCTAGCATTAAGCTAGTGCCTAAAATTTGACAATTTCCTGATTCTTGACCAAAAAAGTTGTTTTACAGGTGACAGTAGAGCACAACGTTTTTATAACCGCAGTAGCTAAATTTGGTCGAAGCTCTAACATTTGCGTCTTTTAACATACTTTGGCTAGTGAGAATTCAGATCAAATCGGCTCCTGCGTAGTACTCACCAGCCTTAATGTGAACATCTTGGCTTCTAATTTTCCCTGAAGGATTTTCAGCGGTGCAATAGTAAGTGTTGTCGTGGATCACTTTGCTATAGCTGGAGGGAGAGAAGTGGAAGATCTGGAGCGTGCCGTTGGGGTGCACGTGGCGGATCCCTGGCACGTTGTAGCTCTCTTCGCCGGTGGCCAGGTACCAGCGCAGCGTGGCTGGAGGCACAGCGGCTGCGGGACAGGGCACCAGCGTCCCTGTGGTGCTGGCGAACACTACCTCTTGCAGAGATGCATTGACAAAATACAAGCTGGAATGAAGATCTTCACTGAGAACTGCAACAGAAATGAGACAACAAACAGGGGAACAATCAGGACTTGGTCCATTGGTTGTGCGTCTTTCACTCCATAAGGCTGCTTCGTTGGTTTGGAATCAAACCAATACACTTTCATAGACATTCAGTCCATTGTAATGGTGGCTCGGTAGCCACGTACACCACAGACTACATGTATTAATAATTAATTGGTTGCATAAATAATGATCTCTACTGTATGTAACTCAGCAATAAAACACAACGGGACATGGTGTTATAGGGAAATAATCAATGTTACACTGTAGTAGCAATAAAATTTACAAAGCAAATTATTCTTATAAAATCTGATAATTAGTGACATCTGATTATTTCTGCCTCGTCTAATCTCTACAAAACTCTGAGCGTGATTCACTGTAGCACTCTTTTACGTTTATTTTCTCCAACCTGAACCCTGAAAAAGCACGACAACAAAAAAAAATAATCATCTCTCAAGAGGCAAGTGTCCATCAGAGTGTGATGGAAAAAGGCAAGACTGGAGAAAGCGTCTGAATTTTTTATGTTTCTTGAAATGTGTTTTGAGACAAAAGAAGCTGTAGTCCATTAGTTAGTGATGCTCAGTCTTTAGAAGACAGAAGTCTGGTAAAGTGCATTTTCTAAATACAGTATATAAATTTCTTATATAAGAAAGTTTGGCAAAAAAAATAAAAAAATAAAGCAATAAAGGAATAGCAGACATCGGTCTAGGCTATGAAAGGTGGAAAAAGCAATAGAAATAAAAATAAGAAAATAGATAGGTTTCTAAAACAGAATCTTTTGAAGATTCAAATTATCGGTTGATTATTTTCCCACAACGTCACATCCTGAAGTGTTTCATTCCTCTTAATTATTCGATAGCAGCACGGTGTCCTTTGACCACCACTTTGACCTCCAGAGTAAGTGGTTCGATTCCCACCTCGGGTCTGTAACGTGTGAATGCATGTGTGAATGTGGACTGGAGGTTCTACCACGGTTGTAAAAATGGGAATAAATGCCATGGTCACCATTGGCCTCCATGGTTCCTAGTTGGACTACAGAGGTTCCTAGATGGATGACTGGATTTATTCCATAGCAATTTGCCATTTAAAAAAATATATATTTCTGTAAATAACATCACATGTGTTTAATCCATAATTACACATTGTGAAACGTGCACAATACAAGATAGCTTTATGTTGTTCCATTAATAACTATAAACAGATGTTCCTTTTTTTTGTTTATATGGAACTTAATAAGCTCAAAAAAACACAGCTTATCACGTTCCAAAGAAACAGCAAAAAGTGCAAAACGCCTTTATTCTGCAACTGTTAGTGATGCTGTTGTGCTAGGGAGACTCCTTCCAACAGATCCTTGGAAAAAAACTTCCCAATGATGGCTGGTCGGCCATAAACGTCCGTGTTTAAGATATTGCTCATGGTACAGAACATAAGCATCTTTGTATAACTTGCATTTTCTTACTGTATATGTGTGCAGTCAGGAGGCAACTGCCTGTAGTGAGTTGATGGACATGAACGGGTACTGCTTTTAAATATGAATGCTGATAAATGTATAATTGATTAAGCTTTTTAAATTCCTCACAGCTCGAAGCTTAAAGCTTGAACTATTGTAAGTAACAGCATGATTTCCGGATTGCCAGCGTAAGTGTCTTGATTGAGACCGACTCTAATGTGTACCCCGAACGTTTCCAGTTCAAGGTGATCAAAGTGAGCACACATGTGCTGACAGGGAGGAAAGATAGAGGTTGAGATGGAAAAGGGAAAACACACGGGCTTGTAGGAGTTTGCTCTGAGCGTCTTGTTGAAGCTGTGTCAGCAAAATTTGAAGCAAGAGAAAGTACCTAAAAGTACCTGGGAAAATTAATTAAATTTAATTGTAATCAGGGACAAAGGCGCAAAGCGTAATGGTTTAAACAAAAGCTTTCGTCTAGAGGGCATGTCTTTTTGTGATAGGCTGCATGATTCTAATTTATAGTCTGGGCTAGAAAGAAATCAGCCAAATTGAGGCTGTTGGGGTTTGAGGGGGGGGCTGGAGCCTGATGGCAAGATGTGGGGTACACCCTGGACGGGGTGCCAATCCATCCATATGCACACACTCAGACACTACAGGCAATTTGGGAATGGCAATGAGTCTAATCTGCATATCTTTGGACTGTGGGAGGAAACCGGAGTACCCGGAGGCACGGGGAGCACACCAAGCACATGCAAAAAACACTACACAACATGCACACATGTTTCTGAGGTGGGAATCGAACCTGGAACCTCGAGGTGCAAGGTGACAGTCCAAACCACTAAGCTACTGTGCCGCTCAATTTTTATACCTTTCTGTGCGTTTTTCTGTTGTCTTGCGAAAACTGGTCCACCTCAAGACTTGTATTGAGAGCAAATAACCTGCCAAGAATAAACCCTAAGATTGATGCCATCCATCGTCTTCTGCTTGTGCCATTGTGATGAGAGGAGAAAGTAATGCCAGGCCTTCAGGCACTGATAACGGGATCATCAGTTTTTGAAATCAAATGCTTTTCGGTTGTGCAACTCTGGCCCATACATATATATATATATTTTTTAAACCATTGAAGTTTATTTATACTAGCCCCATCTATATAAAGACTCAAGGTCACAGAGGAGCTGAGCAGAGTGTGGGTGTAAAGCTGTTACCCAGTCTCACCTTGCCTGTGGTTGGGACATTGTGCAAGTAAATGATGCCAAAAGGTAGAACATTTCCACCACTGTAGCTCTGTCACGATCTGAAGGTAATTAAAGCAGAGCTGTTCAGGGACAGCAGGAGACAAGGACAGCAGAACAAGCCACCAGAGGAAGCGTTAGCAATCCCGCCCGTGCCCTAAGGCTTGTGCAAACCCCAGCACACACACACACACACACACACACACGCACACACACACACACACACACACACATACATGGGCCCGTTCCCAATTTGCTCTCATGAATATTAAGCAAAGCTCAGTAATGGAGTTAATTTACCCCCCACTCGTGTCCAATATGTAAAGACACTGGCGTTTCTTTGATGCTCGGAGAGCAGAGCCGAGCGACGATGACCCTGCTGGAAAAAAAAAATCATCTCGCACCACCCCCTCCTCTTCTTCATCTCTTAAGTGAGATAATCTGAGTATCAGCTAAACGGCGCTGGAGCAAATGCTCATTTACAGCCTCGCCGCTCGCGGTAACGAGATCAAACGGCCTCAGTAGGTCCAAATCAATTACAGTGGTGCGAGACGTTGACGTCTGAATCGGGGCGAGATGAGAAAGCGCCAGGGTCGGCGACTAAATGAGCTCCCTCTGTTGCTGCGGTGCAGCTCGGCTCCCTAATGTCCCATCAGCACGGCGCACACTATGAATATGTAAACACATCCACGCTTGATTTCTCCACTCAGCTCAGGAAAAAAAATTGTTTTGCAACATGATTGCGCCACATAGCTGTTTTTTTTTTTGTTTTTTTTTTTAAATCCCTGAATGAAAACATTAGGAAAGAAATAACAAGCGGCTTCTTGCTGTGGAGGCAAATTGCATTTTAACCCACGTGTTGTCAAAGAAATTACAACTGCAATTTATTTTAGGATTCCAAAACATCTTATTTTTGAAATAAAAAAATATATATATACTGTATTGGTGCAAACATACAGTAGCCTTGATAGATTGTCGTGTGTTTTAGGTTGAGACGTCCTTCTTCTTCTTCGGGACCCAAATCCCCCCCCCCCCTCGTAGTCATCACCGGAGATA
>JAOVVB010000008.1:14828417-14838516 GCA_028570985.1 Heterobranchus longifilis
TGGGTTTGGGTGGGGGTGCGTGTTGGGGGGGACGTTTACATGCCGGCATTAAGTTGCGTTCATTAATTGACCTTGACAAATCTCAGCACCGGCGTCGCGTGCGATGCGGCCATTAAGCCAAAGTGCTTCATATTAACCCTGTTTTAATTTAACACTCAAATACATCAAACACCCACTGCAGTGATTTAAATAGTGCTGTGAAGTCTACAGTTCCTAATTACTGATAAAAAAAATATATATATATATAACACAATTATGAAGTAATATGATATTTGAATTAAATGTATAATAATAATAATAATAATTATTATAATAATAAAACATTATATGGTAGACTGATAATAAGAATTAATAAGAAAACTACTATTTATTACATGTTGTGTAAATTACAACATTGAATAATATAAAATACTACTACTTTAATAATAATAATAATAATAATAATGATGATGATAATTACAGATGTTATTACAATTATAATTATATGATTATGATTAATTATGTCATAAATTAATTAATCCATAAAACTAATAATGCATTTTATTTAATTTTATGGTATAATGCTACTACTATTATTATAAATGTAATTTTTATTTTATTATTATTATTAGTAGTAGTAGTAATAGTATTTAGTAGTATAGTATATAACAGCAACTTATCAAATGTCATGCTATATTATTTTCCATAACATTACTGTATTACACTTACAAGTATAATAATAATAATAATAATAATAATAATAATAATAATAATAGTAACTCAGCATTCTGCTTTTGTAGCTTAATAACCATCTTTATTATAGCGTAATAATAATAGTAACACTTTTACTAATCACTACATCATAAATAATATCATACATTTATTAGATAATGATGCAAAATAATTCTGAAAATCTTATAAGGCATTTGACGCGCTCCTGCTGCTTCTCTTGCGTGTGATATTGTGTGTCGAGTGTTTTGCAGACAAACTGCACCTGTCCTGTGTTTGCTGCTGCTGTCTGATTGGTTTAGCGTCGAGCGCAGACCTGCCCATGCTGCCGAACACAGGACCCGTCATTGTTCAGCGCCTGGGGCCGAAAATACACATCATTATAGAACTGCTGCAGAGAGCACGGCTCACACACACGGTACACACATGGGCACGCACACACATGTACACACACACACACACACACACAGGGCTCCTCTGAGCTTTTTTAGCATCTTCCCTTTTCCCACTAGGCTTTTGGGAGAATGAATTACGTCTCATTGTGGTGTGGTGATTGAGCGAGTTTTTTCATTTTGGCCGGACCGGAGGAGACAGAGCGCTGGAGACGGAGCAGCCGTAGATAGTAATGGCGCTTTGCGGTGGTTATCAGCTCCGCTCCAGCTGTATGCATGGTTCCGCCATTTCTCTCCTCAGTGCTAACATTATAAACCACACCGCACACACCACACGCCCAGCCGCAGAGCCGCAGAGCCTCAGAGCAAGTCTCTACAGGGAGACACCGTCCTGAGACTTCTACACGTTTTTCTCTTTAGTGAAATGATTCCAAGATGTAGTTAAGGATCAACACAAGCACGTGCATTACACATGAAAATTTGTGACCTCAGGGTGATCAGACAGAACAGAACTGTGCAGATGGAGAACTACGGATACATAATGTGCTTCAGGTTGTCGAGTGCAGGACGTATAAGGAAATAAAACACATCTAAAGGGTGGTTTAACGTGTGAAGGCGGGGTTAATGTTTAAACGGTACAGTGCTGCTAGCTGTTATGTGTTAGTTCTGAAACAAAACATAAAAAAATTAGACAGCAACAATATAATCAATAGTGAACGGAAAAGTGGCAGCATGCAAGTATTTGAAGTAGAACTATTTTTGTAATTCGCTCTGGATAAAAGCGTCTGCCAAATGCCTATGTGTAAATGTAACTATTTCTTTAAATGTTTACAACAAATGAAAAAAAAAAAATCTAGATTCATATCATTGCAATAAATGTATTTCTTAAGGGTAAAAGATGATGAACGTTACACACTGGTTTATGCAATCCTAATGCTTGATATTAATTCTTGTGTAAAATTTATTGCAGATTCAAATGTGAGATTCTACCAAAAACAAGAATCTCTTTGCCAACATTAAACATGGTGGAACTCGCATTATGTAAATCAGCGTGTGTTCAAAGTAAAAAACAAAAATGTTGCCCTTGGACACGTCTCCCCCAGTCGGGTCCTTCGGCGTGATCCGAACCCACGGGACAACGGAGCACCTGAGGAAAAATCCTGACTAAACCGACCAGTTAATTATGCACATGGAATTCTGGGATATCGACCATGAGCCTTCTGAGAGTTCAGGAGGATGGAAGGATATATTTTACGTCTTCTGAATGCAACATTGTTATTTTTTTCTGTCGACGTGGTTGATTGTCACTGGTGTTATGAATGGTGTGTATGCGGAGGCGGTCCCGGGGCTCTACGTGTTCTGCCGCAACAACACTTCCACATCTGCACATCAGCACCGGGTCAACGGGGAGAAAAAAAATGGCTGGAGAAACACTTACAACAATGATGTCTCACTGTACTCATAAATGAATGGAGAATTCAAAATCAAAAATTTTTTTTACCCCTACTATAAATTTTGATTAATTAAATAAACAGTCTTTGTAAAACAGTGTACATTAATAATCTTATTATTGTTTAAACCAAGCACTGTTGAATTCAATTTTGATGGGTCAAAAAGTGTGGATTTATTTTTTTTAATAGTATTTAATTAAATAATTAATCGTATAGTATACATATAGTACCAACTTATACAAGGATGTGTACAATGAACGCACATGTGCAATTGTGATGTCTTAGGTAAGGAGAAGTTTATTCGACTATTTTTTTTAAGGAGTTATCGGTATCAAAGATAAAGTTCTAACTTAGTATCCTGAAATCTTCAGGACGAAGAGAGATAGCTAAGATGTTGTTTTGAATGCTAATCTCTGAGATGGATTGGCACCCTGTCCGGGATGTACCCTGCCTAATGCCCTGAGTCCCCTGGGAAAGCCCCCCAACATCCCACCCCACCGCAACCCAAAGGTGGTAGTGATGGTAAGTGGTAGTGAGTGCGTGAATGCTAATCGTGACTGAGTGTAACATTATAATAGTATCATGGTATTTAGTATGTCACATCAACATAGATTACCGCGTCATTTCCTTAAAGAAGACCTGGATCATAAGATAATAATGCATAAAAATTATTTAACTGGGTATAAAAAAAAAAAATTAAAAAAGGTTTGTCTTATCTTGATGATGCAGCTGCTATTTGTGGCCAGAAGTCCAAGAGAGGAAAACTGGGAAGAGGGGTGACATCCTCCCTCTCTCCTGTCAATCACAGCACTGCTAGGTAATCATATGCATCTGTGAGCTTCTGTATGCGGAAGGGGGTGTAAGCTGCCATGTGGAGCTGCATGCAGAGTAATTTGAAAGCATGCAGATAACTGGTTTAAGAGGTCTTAGAGGAAGCATGTGCTGGTGGGTGAATGGGAATTGGCTAAGAATAGGTTAGGGAAAAAAAGCAGGAAAAAATTGCTAATGAAAATGAGAAAACTTATAATAAAAATAATGTAGAGAATGGCATATAGACACAATCTAGCTAACACCAGTTACTATCATAGTTTTAAACTTGTAGCGTTCTGTCACATTTGTTGTGTTCTGTCACCGTTTTGAGTCACTATATTTTATTGAAAACTGTGTCCAGATTAACCTGATTGAATCATCTCCACCAATCGGTTGAGGTATGTGAGGTATGCAATAGAAAAAAAACAACACTAGATCTGCAGGTTTTTTAGCTTGCTTGTAGCATACCAGGAGTAATAAAGTTGGTCTAATCCCCCCCCAACAAATTAGGTTTTTGTACCACCACAAATAAGCATTTTATGTGATTGTGATATTTATTTATTGACACTTTAACCATGAAGCAACATCTCAGCCGTTTGGCAGAGGAATGGCTTTTTTTTTTATATGTACTGTATTTATTTCTATACATTTCTATTTAGCTAAAATGTAAGTGTCTTTTAATAAAAGTGATGAAATGCAAAAAAAAAAAAAAAGAAAATGTAACTTTTGCTCTAGAAAAGTGTACCATATATCTGTATTTTATTTATGTAGAAAATTAGAAAATTAAAACATTTTATTTGTACTAAATACAGGAACTGAGATGTGTTTTTCGGTACTGTAAGAATTAAAAAGTATGAATTAATTATCAAGTATTTTACTGCATGTAAACCTTAAATGACTCTGTATCTGACTCTCTACGTGTAATCACAGCCAGTTACTAAGAGACTAACACACATTGCTGGGAGCAAATTAAATCCTTTGGTTAGAAAAAACAGCAGTGAGCAGCTGATTGGCTGGAACAGGTCTGATGAGACGCGCTGGAGAATCCATACATTGATCTGGTGTATTGACCAGCATCTCTCTGCTCATCTCCATCAGCCCTGTGTTTTGTCCAAGCTACATTCATGAGGATGAAGCACTACTGCAGAATGTGTACACACACACACACACACACACACACACACACACACACACACACACACACACACACATGTTGTAGCCTTGTGTGTGCATACAATACTGATCAGGTCTCCTCTGGGCCAGAATGACAGAGTCAGTCCATCACATCCCCATCCCCCCACCAAATATCCCAGCATGCTGTGCGTACCCAGGGCGTGACCCCACCCTGTCCATGTCTGCATGCTGAAGGCTCGCTGCGGTTTACACACAGATTACACACACTTACTCAGCACTGACAGATTGTACAGATATTACACATAAGATCCAGGCTATTGTATCAACATACAGATTATATCCGGATTAAGTTGTTAGATCAGATTTTAAGTACATTATGTTTCACATATTACATATACAGTATATACAGACATTTATTTGTTTGTTTGTTTATTAATTCTGGTCAGCTATAATATTGTCCCCCTTTTTCCCACATAACAGTGATGTACTGTGTGTTCTGACAACTTTCTATCACAACCAGCATTTACCGTTTCCTCAATTTGATCTACAGTAGCCCTTCTATTGAATCAGACTACACGGGCCAGCCTTCGCGCCCCATGTGCATCAGTGCACCCTGGCCACCCCTGACCCTAAGTCCTGACCACTGCAGCCGAGGAACATCCTATGAGACCTACAGGTTTGGAGTTACTCAGACACAGTTGTCTAGACGTCATAGTTCGGCCCTTGTCAAAGTCAATCAAATCCTTACGCTTGCCGATTTTTTCTGCTTTATAACACATCGACTTCTGAAAGAAAGGGTCACCTGGTTCATATCCCACCCACTTCCAGCCGACACTGTAAATGAGATATTGAAAATGTATCTACTGTGAGAAGGGCCAAATTGCGATGGCTAGAGGATTGGGTCAGAGCAACTCCAAAACTGCAGCTCTTGTGGGATGTTCCTGGTCTGCAGTGGTCAGGACATACCAGAAGTGATCCAAGGATGGAAAACCGGTAAACTGGCAACAGGGCCAAGAGACTGATGCACATGGGGAGCGAAGGCTGGCCCATGTGATCCAATCCAATAGTGTGGATAAAATTGAGGAAAAGTATAACGCTGGTTCCAATAGAAAGGAGTCAGAACACACAGTTCATCACTGTTATGGCAGAAAAGGGGAACCTACTCAATATAAGGCAGGGAGTCCTAATGTTATGTCTGATATAAAATCATTTACAAAGTATAAACAATGATCACATGTTGTATTATTTTGTTGTTGTTATTATTATTATTATTATTATTATTATTGTTGTTGTTGTTTTTGTAAATGTTTTTGGTGTTGTTTGCTAGGTGTTCTCCAATCGTTCTAGGTGTTCTCCAATCGTTAATGACACTAACTGTGGGTCTCAGCGTGGGTAAGAGTAGGTCTGTACAGCCTGCAGTACTGAGGAGAGAGCAGCTGCCTGCCAAAACTCACATTCGTAACCAGTCACTGAAGCACTTTCAGCAAGAACACACACCTGATAGCATTACGTTGTCTTAAACAAAACGCTGTCTCTGCATTAATCGCTTCTAAGTCGTTCTGAATCGCCTCTGTGTTGTTTTATTAACGCTTAAGCCAAGCTACAAAGCTAAGTATCTATCTAGAGTCTGGTTGTGATTGGGGATGGTTGTGTGATCAGAACCTGGATGAGGGCAAACGGGACCTTGGAGTGTTTGGCCACATGTTGTAGTCCACGGCGGCCATGTTTGCACGCTGTAGTGTGCTGGTCTGGGCAGATTAGAGCAGTAACATGGGAATAATGTCCATGTTAAGACTGTACCTTTTGGTGGTTTACTGTTAAAATGGTTACATAGAAAATGAGAGTAATCCTCAGTTAGAAAATGCTTAATTTTTATGTATTTCTTTTTAATCTTTATATAAAAGAACAGAAATTCCCTTTAAAACTGCTCTCTCTAAATGAGGCTACGTTGATTTACACCGTAATATCTGGTTTAACGATATACTCAACTCTTACCCACACACATACACACACACACACACACACGCACACACAGACGGTATTGAGAGCTGCTGCATCAATGAAGTAGCTGAGCTGTGTTGTTATAAAACATCAGGCCACTGTACACACTGTCAGTCTTAGGAAAAACCACGTGAGCCGAGGTTCCTCATTCACGATCGTCCAGCCGCGAGCTGCAGTGTTGCTTAGTAACCACGGCACACGGCTGACCTTATCCGCTTGGTCATAAAAATATGTATGAAGACCTCGTAGTAATATTTCTCGTCTCCTGTCTGTTTTTTCTTTTGTCACTCACACACTCTCTCTCACACACACACACACACACATACACACATATACACACACACACTGAGCTGGTATTGCCTTGAGCTTCAGGCAACTGCTTTATCTACAGATGCTAATCATGTGACTTAGCTCTCTGTTCTTTCACTCAGCTTTTTTTTTTTTATCATTCTTATGCTTTTCAGCTAATTTCAAATACCACCCATCCGCTAGTGTACTGCAGTGTGTGTACTGTGTGATCTGTTTATCAATAACATCTTACAGATTGTGATATATGGATAGCTTAAATGGTGCGTGCTGAAAAATAGGCACGCAAACAAACAGCATTCAGCTGATTTACTAACACGACGACAGTAGACATAGTACATAGTAGTAGTGTGTTTCATTAAGATGTTTTGAGATCATCTTTCTCTCCTAAGGATACTGAATACCTAAAATACTGTATGATGGAGGGTGGAGTCAATGTTATCAAAAAGACTTACTTGCAATGCGATTTATGTCACGTAAGACATAATCTACTAATTGGCAGGTTTTGAATTAATAGAAATCTGCTTATTTACTCACTGACTCACTCACTCACTTATCATCTACGCTGCTTTATCATGTGTACAGATCCACGGGGGTCTGGAGACTTAGGGCGCTTGGCGGGGTAGACACTGGACGGGGTGCCAATCCATTGCAGGGCACAGACCCATGCTCAATCACCACTGAGGGTAATTTTGGAACACCAGTTCCCAAATTTGGGTAAGGGTAATTTTGGAACACCAGTTAGCTTAAACTGCATGTCTTTGGACTGTGGGAGGAAACTGGAGCACCCGGAGGAAACCCACCAAGCACAGGGAGAACATGCAAACTCCATGCACACGGTCGGACTTGGGAGGTGATAACCACTACACCAAACGTGCCGTCCTAGAAATCTACTTTAAGTAAAAAATTATTTTCTCTTTTCTTGGCTTCTGATCCCAACAGCATTTAAAACCATTATATATTGACTGCTTAGTCAATTAAGTTGCAGGTTAATTCATATGGATATCACACTAAGGGTAATAAATTAATCAAATATTAGTGTTGCTGAGAAACTCAGCGGACTGTTTGTAGAGTTAAGTGCCTGGTGTCGGTGCCCACAGGGCACACAGATGTTGGCGTAGCTGTCTGCAGGAGAATGTAGCGGCAGATGGTGCACATTCAAAGAGCACTTGAGGGATGAGGACACGAGCTGAAGAGGGAAGAAGGCAGTCAAGGAGGCAGTAGGTTCTCACACACACACACACACACAAACACACACACACACACACTCCCATCTGGCCACATCTCGAACGCAAAGCCAGGGGACATCAGAGTTTACGCTGCACCGGCCATGTTAGGCCATGCACTAACGCCAACATGGGCAAAGAGCTCTCCTCTAACAACAAATGCTGAACAATCACCAGCCATTTTATTAGGAACACTAATAAAAGTGATTCATGCCAGACAATCACACGGAAAAAGAAACAGAAATATGCACAGTGAATGGTTAGAAATAAATACACTGTTTAAAAATGCATTTAAATGTCTTGTCTTCTTTTAAGGACTAGATTTCCTTTGTAGTAGCTCTAGAGTAGAGGCTCCCAAATTTAATATTCTACGATCTGAATCTGATTTCGATTTAAGGGCAAAGATCCGGAACAATCGGTGATAAGCAAATGACTTTTATTAAACTTGCTTTTGTTTTAGGAGAAAAAAATAACGAAAGAATATTCATTGACTGCTTTTCATGCATAAACAAGCTAAATAAGCCAAGTGATTTTTTTTTTTTTAATGACTGAATAAACTGATTAAACAAATGAAACACAAATCTTTAATATCAATATGATTTTCAAGCAAAAGTCCAAAAACTAAAGCAGGTGTGGTTGTTCACATGTCACGTGTAAAAAAAAACACCAGCCTTCATTTCAGTGAGCTCGCGCTCCCATGGTCGTCTCCTGTGGTGTTTCCCATCATCCTTTAAGCATGAAGGAAACACAGAGACATTCATCAGCTGATCCAGAAGGACAGAACGAGTGAAGCTGATTCGTTGCGATTCTGAAAAGTTGCTATTTTAATCTCGTTGCTGCGTGGATGCGAATGGGAAGTTCATGTTTTTTTTGTATTGTGTTATGTCGCACGTCTCCATTTAAAAGCCCAAAAGATGCGACACATGAACGGCCCCAGAGACAGTCTAAATACCCAGGAGCCCAGGCTGAGAAAACGCCGCAGTCTGGCTGCCAAATAAGCTGCCAAAACATTGGCACGAAAAGGTGTGGTCGCTGGATGGATGACCTGCCAATTTCTTTACATATTTGGGTTGTGACATCGTCACCCACAATTTTGAAGGTGAAAGCCTGTTAGCTCACCCTTGAACTCTGTGACATGAAATCCCACACGTTTGCAGGCTGTTAACAGGGAAACTATTAACTTTAAGCATAGTCTTGGGCCAGGATCTACTGTAACAGTCTCTGGATGGGCTACAAAACTAACAGTTTATTGGTGATCATAACATTTTTATTTCAATGAAAGAAATCTACACTTTATTAGTTGCATTATTGCCAATCTAATTTGAGGTGTTGCCTTGGTCCGGATTGACTTGCCGTGTGGTCTGGATTCGAAAGGTGTGAATACTCACATCTGTAAAGAGTGAGCTATGCTACAATCATCTCTATTACATCCAATTCCCTCTAGAGTCCCTCGAATAGTGCTCATTAAAGTTAAGTGAATCTCTGAACATGTTGAACTAAAAGATCATTATTTAAACAGTGTGTGTTTTTTTAAAACAGATATTTGATTACACACGGATGATTCAGCACACTTTTGATAAAAGATGATATAACACTACTGTACACACAGATTTAAAAATAGATTACATCAAGAGGCCGAGCATTCGAAGTCTTCGAAGACTAACTGCATGTGCATCTTAAGAGCTTATCTCTTGCGTAGAGTACGGGCAAAAAATGTACATTAAAGTAATTAGGATCAGAGCTTGTGCTGCACAGTGAGTGCAGTGATCGGTGTAGCTTCGCTCTCACACCACTCTCACTCTTTCATGTGAAGATGAAAGCTCATGTGGTCTCTGAAGACAGTTCAGGTGTGTAACAGTGTCTTGAAAAAAAGAAAAAAGAAAAAAAGAGTGGACACGACAATCATGGATAAAATCAAACGCTGATTCCCTTTTTTTATCCCTGCAGGGAGCTTTAAAAGGAGTAAACCTCAGTGGCGGACTAGCAGCCTGTGATGTCATTCATAAACACTTTGAAAATACTCAATATATCTTAAATATGATTATTTATTTTTGGGGGGGGGGGGGGGGAA
>JAOVVB010000008.1:14846186-14859263 GCA_028570985.1 Heterobranchus longifilis
ATCAATGCAGTATATTTTAGTAACACTGCAGTATAGATTAGTATCAATGCAGTATATTTTAGTAACACTGCAGTATAGATTAGTATCAATGCAGTATATTTTAGTAACACTGCAGTATATTTTGGTAAGAATGCAGTATATTTTAGTAACACTGCATTATACCTTAGTAACACCACAGTATATTTTAGTAACACCACAGTATAGTTTAGAAATTCTGCAGTGCATTTTAGCAACAATACAGTATATTTTAGTGACACTGCAATATATTTTAGTAACAGACAATGTTATATTCACAACAATGCAGTGTAGGTTAGTAACAATGCAGTAAATGCTAGTAACATCGCAGAACATTTTAGTAACAACCTGGTATATTTTAGTGACACTGCATTATACTTTAGCAATGTACGTACTGTTATATTATATTTTAGTAATAAAGTGGTGTACTTTATTAACACTGCAGTATAGTTCAGTAACACTGCAGTATGGTTTTGTAACACTGTGGTATACTTTAGTAACACTGCAGTATGTTGTAATAATAAAGTCGTATACTTAAATGACACTGTGGCATAGTTTAGTAACACTTCGATATTGTTTAGTAACACCGTAGTATACTTTAGTCATTTAAATTACACTGCAGTATGGTTTAGCAATATTGCAGTATATTTTAGTAACACTGCAGTATAGTTTTGTAACACTGCACTGCATTATAGCAATGCCACAATATATTTTAGTAACATCATAGTATATTTTAGTGATACTGCAATATACTGTACTTTAGTAACACTGCAGTATATTTCAGTAACTCAGCAGTATATTTAAGTACTGTAACACTGCAGTATAGGTTGGTATCAATCCATTATATGTTAGTAAGTGCCTGCAGTGCCTTTTAGCAACATCATAGTACATTTTAGTAAGACGATACTATATTTTAGTGACACTGCAGTGCATATTAGTAAGAATGCAGTATATTTTAGTAACACTGCAGTATAGTTTAGTAAGACAGCAGTATTGTTTTTTTTATTCTGCAACGTATTTTAGCAATAATACAGTATATTTTAGTGACACTGCAATATGTTTTACTAACACAGCATTATATTCACAACAATGCAGTGTAGGTTAGTAACATTGCAGTGTCTTTTAAAAACACCACAGTATACAGTATTTAGTAACAATCTGGTATATTTTAGTGACACTGCCGTATACTTTAATAACACTGCATTATATTTTAGTAACAGTATAGGTTAGTTACAATGCATTATAGGTTAGTTACACTGCAGTGCCTTTTAGAAACACCATAGTATATTTTAGTGACACTGCAGTATACTTTAGTACCACCATACTATGTTTAAATGACAAGAATGCTTTAGTAACACCATAGTATATTTCAGTGTCACTGCAAGATAATTAAGGGACAGACAGGATTTTTCAAGTAACAATGTTCAGTAGCACTACAGGATATTTCAATAACACCACAGGATAGTTTAGTAACACAGCACGATAGTTCAGTTACACTCCAGTATAGTCCATTACCACCTAAGGGTATTCAACAACATTGCTTGATATTTCAAGATGACCACAGGGAATTTCAGTAGCACTGTATGGTATTAAAGTGATATAAGATAATTCAGTATCTCAGTATCAGTATCACCTCATCAACTGTCAGTTATAGTTGTGCCGATCTCAGTAGAAAGGTTTGATAACAGTAACACTGTAAATTATCACTGCAGAACATTCCACTAAAACCACCGGAATTCATTTCATTGTCTTCAGATCATGTTTCCCTGTAATAATTATAATCACGTTGTTAGTGATTTTTATAATACTGAGCTTCATCGATAATAAAATGCTAGACCATTGTAGATATTACCTGCAAAACACAGTCCTTTGTAAAATTTGAGGGCCTGAAGAAAAAAAAAGCGCCATCTGTTTGCCAACACATAATTTCCCTGCTCATTTGATCAGAAGACTTTAAAGAACAAACGAGTGTGGATAAAACTCACTTCCTGGTGGCGGTGTAATTGCGGGGGCCCTTGTGCTAAACAAGCATTCATCCAAATGAGTCCCTAATTGCCACATCTGTTAACCCGCTAAAGAGGTCACACATCTGCTAATTGGCACAAACAGGTAGCAGATGTACTGTATTCTCCACTGCTGGGCATCTGCCATGTAAAACTGAGATCGCAATGAGTACTGATTAGACATGGTGACAGAGAGGGGGAGAATGAATGAGAATATTTTAGCACGTCTGAATTGAAACATGTGCTTGGTAAATGTATTTATGCATCAAATTAAATCTAACTGGCAGGGTGGACGTTTCGGGAATATACCGACGTATAAATCTGGAATTGAGATGTAAGATCAAAGATATAAGGAAGAGAACTTAAGTGATAGCAGATCAGCTTTCAGAATGGTTATAACTACGGAAGAAAGAAAAGCAAGAACAAGACATACAGTACATATAATAATCATTTTAATTAATTTACAGAAAGCAGTAATGAGTGATATGTACAGAACAGAGGGAATGCAGAGGGAAATATACGATTGTACTTGGATTAAATATGAGCTATGATCTACAGTGTAATCTATGATATATTCTTTGTCTTTATGGAGAGATGAGAGAGATATCGCCATTTTCTCTGCCACTCACGCTCTGTTTCTGACCTCACTATGGTCAGGGTAGTGTTTGGAGAACAAGAGTTGTGCAAATAAAGCATAAGTAAATTTGAACAGTCCCAAAAACACGCCCCGCGTCTTCTTAATGACACAAGACTTGCAAGTTTTACTTCATGTATCAGATACTGCATGCATTTAAAAAAAAAAAAAAAAAAAAAACAATGCAAAATCTTCAGGTTATTCATTAAAAAACTTTTTTTTTTTTACAATAAATAGTTAAAGTGTTTTCAGATTTTAAGCACTAAACATCTTAGTCAAAACATATTTAAAATCTATTACAAAAATAAACAGAGATCAAAATAAATGATTAAGAAATACTGCTAATCCACAGGATATAACATTAGGATGAATATCTTCAAACTGCCCTCCATAAAGTGGCTTTAAAATGAAGGTCCACGAGGTCTTCCATTTTTGTCCGGATGTCAAATTAATATTTCTGAAACAAACACATAATTAACCAAATTACCACAAAAAAAAAAATTACAATCTCATCCCACCATCCCTCTGCCACTCATCCCTCTTATTTAAACCTATTGCTAAATGGAAGGAAAACCCTTTGTGTAAAGTCGTCTTCTTCAGTGGATCAGAACTGCACTTTTTATGCGAGTTTTGGTTCTCATTCAGAGACAGAACGTCAACAAAGTCGTATCAATATTGACGCATGGAACTTTGATGTGCAGTCATAATCCGGTTACGCAACTCCTTAAGTTGATTTTGTATATTTTCTGCATGCTTCATTGATTTCATGCAATAAGTGTTGCTGCAGCAACCCACCAACAGCAGGGCTCGAACCCATATCCTCAGATCAGCAACCTAGAGCTAAGCAACAGTACAGTGTACTTACAATTATGATTGAAATCAACCACAAAGTCAATGCAATCCATGGCAAGCTCAAGCCAAAAAGTTGCAGACAGTCTATGAACTCACATGAGTGTCCTTAGTTTACTTACAGTATGCAGTACCTATAACACCTCATGATTTGCTAAAGTAGTCAAGAGTAGCAAGAACTGCTATGAATTTGCACATGTTAAGAGTGAACAGAGGACTCATGTTTTGGATACCTGTGACTACAGAAGCTATGAACCTGCCATTCAGTTCAGTGCTTAGTAGGGATGGCATTCACCAGTCACCACTTGATACGATATTATCACAATATCTCGATTAAAATTGTGATTCTATAAATATCACGATTTTATAAATATCATGATTCGATGTTCCATTTTCCCCCATTTTTAAGTGAGTCTTCTGAAGTTTTTCAGACTAATTCACTCAGAGTTTGGAGAAAAAGGCAGATTTGGGTAAAAAAAAAAAACGTAAAAATGCGTTTCTGTTGCGCCACTCGGAAGCTTCTGTGTATCATTACAGAATCGTTTATATCTGAGGCTGATCACCTGTCACTGCCAATCAAACTGAAAACCAGATACAGTATGTGAATCGCCACACAAAAGAATCAAGATTCATAACTGAATCGATCCCCCCACCTGCCCCAAATCTATAGACTTAGTATTTATCGAGAATACTATTTAGTAGTTTAGTGCACAGGGTTGGATTGATCCATTTTAGTGGATTTACTCCATCCCCTTATGAGAGGTTTTTACACGCATTCCAGTCCTGCTGTCCACGTCAACACTAAACAGGGAAGTCTGTATACACATTATGATGAGGAATGAACCACTTACTAAGTCTACGAACCCCCTACAAACCTCTACCATTGGTAAACAGAGCTGCAAGGTTTTTAAATTCTACATTAGGACATTTTAGGATCAAATTCAGATACGTCGGAAATGGGCTTAAGCACAAAAAAGAAAATCAGGCACAGGAAGTGAAAAGGCAAGAAAGAAAAAGTAATTAATATTGTCAGGTAGTCTATAAAAATTGGGTTTGAGGTCCGAATCTGGCATAACGGATACACAGCTCTGTGTCTTAAATGCACAGCTCTATGTCTGTTTTAAATACTTACTCGATGCATATAAGTCAAATAGATTTGTTTCTATCTCTGGTTCTGGTCTAGTCTGATCTAGTTCCACAGGGACTTTAGACAAGCGTTTATGAATTTGTCGACATGATCTCAGGTTAAGAGTCTTATTTCACATGTAACATGTACTTACTTTCATTTGTGTGTAAATCCAGTCAAGGAACAAAGTCACATTTCCGTAAACGCCCGGTCGGTTTCGGATGGCACAGCCCTGACCCCAACTAGTGTCTCCCACCAGCCACCACAGATAACTCTGTGACGTGACCAGAGGACCACCGCTGTCCCCCTGAAGCAGTAACATCATCAACATTAATGCTAATAATCAATGATAAAAAATTTTTTTTTGATGACATGTATTGGATGCTGACCTGGCATGAGTCCACTCCACCCTCCAGTTTGCCCGCGCAGATCATGGAGTCGGTGATTTTACCGTTATAAACCTGCTGGCCGTTACACACCGTGTTGCTTATCAGCGAGACTTGAGCCTCACGTAATTGGTTAGAGGCAGAACCTTAAGAAGGACATGGGTTTACATTCATTTTCAACAAAACTACTGTTCACATGTGATATGAATAAACACTAGTGAGTCTGCTCTAACGAGTCAAACTCGCAGCAGTGAGATGCTGAAGATGTTCATACCTCCACTCAAAGTCGCCCCCCATCCAGTAACATAATAGGTTCTTGATGTTGAGAAGTCGAGACCACTGTTCGGCAAACACACAGGTGCAATGCTAGCTAAATAAGAAAAAATGGGGAAATGTTTAACTTCTATAAACCTGCTTTCTTCCTCCTTTACAAACATTATTACTTCTGTTTTTGCTCTCTGTCTGTATAACAACTTCCTTTTATAATTTTTCACATCTACAATCTATCATTCCCCCACTTAGAGCAAAAGTAAAACATAATATTTTCTCAAATTCTTCTCACAAATAAAACTTTACCATATCTATGTGCTTTACATTAAGCATCTGATATACAGTACATAATACAACTCTGATAATGAGCTGTTAATGTAACACAGACTTGGTAACATCATTATGTATTCACGCATTGTAGCTGTATTTCCGTCAGAGCTGTTGTGGGAAAAAAAAATAATTTAGCAGCCAATTTTCCACAAGCTATATCACAAATAAAAATTAAAAAAAGCATTTAAAAATAACTCGATCTCAAGCTGTAACATCAATATAGATCAATACAGTTGCAATGCAATGTATTTTTGTTTTGTTTTTAAATAACTGAAAGCAGTTGACGTGATGCTAAAAAAAATTTTTATTTTACATCTTTTGTATTCAAAATCGTAAATTTCAATTTTAAACATTTGTTCCACATTTTCTTTTTTACGCAAGTCATTTTTATTGTAAAACTTGTATGTTATCAGTTATTAATTGTAAAAACGCAAATTTATTTTATACTATTTTTAGAACATGCATTGATGAATGATAAAATATTATGTAAATTATTATCAAATATCTTTTTTATACAACACCACTGTATTGCACTGAAATTGTTCACAATATGTACATCGTGATACATACCACATATCTCAGATACGCCTTTGAAAAATGTAAGCTTAGGACTTTTAAATTGTAAAAATCGTTTAGTTTTAATTCTCTTATTAACATTTAAAGTATTTAAAATGAAAACATTTCTAATTCTTATTATCAATAATATATTAAAAGTAATGTTAACAGCAAAATAAGCAAACATTTAACTATTATATATATTTTACATTTTATAGTATTATAGTAAAGCCTTTTCAGAAGGGTCAAATTGTTGAGTCTTAATCATTTTTATTTGAATCTTAATTTTTTTGCCAGACAGTGTTTATATATTCATATTTCCCACACCACACCTTGTTTGTTTTTAACAGCACATCTTCTAGTTCCTCTAGTATTGTAACTCACAAGAAAATTGGAGCGGCGTGCTGAGTTTCATCAGAGCGATATCATTGGTACTGGTGTCGGTGTTATAGCCGGAGTGTGAGATGACTTCACTGACTAAGTTGCCAGAAGAGTAAATCATCTGGGATAGGGTCAGAAACCCTGCATACACCTTCCACTGACTAGGGGATGAATATCTGCAGATTGAGGAAAGAATGTCCCAGAGTGACAGCGAAATACAATCACGTAAAAACAATAACAGACAACGGGGCTGTCATGCGGACGTACGTCTGAACACAGTGAGCAGCTGTGACAATCCATGATGGAGTAATGATCGACCCTCCACACATGTGGTTCCCCGAGATCTGTAGACTGACCTGCCACGGCCAGCGCCCCGTAGTCGTGACCACAGTTCCTCCAACGATACGCGTTGCAGGTGCTGAGGATTTTCCACAATCTAGAGAACAACACAAGGAGGAATTCATAACGGGGTGACATAATTACAAAATAAATTCAGTATAGTTACATGTACTGGGTACATCATGTGACAATTAAATCTTTTTTTTTTTTTGGCTTTGGTTTTGGTTTTGGTCAGCTTTCAGCACTTTGTACTCTGACTCATAATTTATCATACAGGATGTTTTTCATGGTACACTAGTTTCTGTTGTGACTGGTTTAAAGTTCACCTCACCAAAGCATAGAAAGACTTAACAATCATTTACCGCTACACTTCAGGGTCACTGCTTCATTAGTTGGGCAACTCGCGCTAGAAGGAGAAGCAATAAATAAATCAGTTTCATCAAAATAAGACAAGTCTTCAATAACAACAACAACAGACATACTTTAATTTTTACACAATTAGTTTAGTTTATACAGTACATCATTTCATGCTGCTATTACATATTTACTGTAACTGCATTCATTTCTTACTTTATGCAAAACTATTAATAAATAAATAAATAAATAAACAAACAAACAAACAAACAATTTCAGCCTTATATCCCTGAAAACAAATGTAAAGCAGAAATGAGCAGTGGGCAGAGCATTTCTTTGTTGTGTGTTTGTTTGTGATAGATAGATAGATAGATAGATAGATAGATAGATGGATAGATAGATAGATAGATGGATAGATAGATAGATGCTTACAGGATTACACATTGACTCACTTCAATCATAAATGCTTTAAGCTCGGCACTGCCATTATTAATAGGTAATTTAACACCATCAACAACAAAGTTTTATAGTGAATAAAGTATAAAATGTAAAACAGACCTGCTAGAGAGAGAGTTATGTACAGGATCAGAGCTAAGTGCTGAGTAATCAGCATTGAGGGTCATGTAGCCGTCTGCTGCCACAGAGCCCGGGTTTATTGTCCCAGAGTTAACATAATTAGAACTGAGGAAAAAACAAAAACAAATTATATCACAAGACGTCCAAGCATCCTAACAGATTGCAGAAGATTTTTTCATTTATGTTTATAGATGTGGAAGTGTAAAAATCTATAACAGGCCATGAAACACAAGTTCTCACCTGGAATATCCGATCTGCTGACATGCCCGCTGCCCGATGTTGCTGTCCCACCTGTCTGAACACACTACCTTCCATTTTTGGTCTTCGTTTGAGAAACTCTGCAGCATGAAATCAGGACCGTAGAAGCGAACTAAAATTAAGACAAACATGTCCGTTATCATTTTTGGGAACTCTCTCTCTCTCTCTCTCTCTCTCTATATATATATATATATATATATATATCATATATATATATATATATATGTATTTCTATCATTGAAATTAATATTAAATAAAAAGAGTCCTACAGCACTGGGCCTCGTCCTCGCCTTCTGGACAATTCGTTACTCCGTCACACCACTGTGACGAACGCACACATTTGTTGCTTTGTCCACATTTCCGTCCCAGCATACACACTCCGTATACTGTTTAAACCAGGCAGATGGTGAATACACAGACTTGGAACTTCTTGTAAGAGTTTATTCTTATTTGATGTCATGATTCGATACTTACAGAAGTACCATAACAACACGGCCGCTACTGCCAAGAGGATGAGGATGAAAATAACTGCAGCTGTTATGCACAGACATTTACATCTGCTGCCTTTAAGCAGGAAGAAACAAAGTGCAGTGAAATATTAACCTGGCACCCATTTTCACTTTAAAACACAAATAACGCTAAAGCTTTAGATGCTTGGTGCAGTTGGTCTAATGGACATGAATGGCCATTTGAAAGCATTTTCAAGACATGGTTGTGCTGAAGCGTGAAATAGAAGTGTTAAAAACGATGGTATTCTATTATTCAGAACCAAAGCAAAAATTCTCTTGTAATGATAGACAAGTGTTAATTTTTTTTAATAAAGTAAAAATCTGGCAATGGAATAAGACAAAGTGCTTGAAATTACCATAGATTTGTTTAAGTTGTTCTAATAGTCCTTAACTTTGACTGTGTTTGACATCTTTACCTGCAAAGAGGTTTTGCATCTCCATTTTCATCTAAATGACATGCAAATACACCAATCAGCCTGACCATTAAAACCACCTAGGTTTTGGGTTCCATTTGTGCCACCCGGGGTGGTCCTGGCCTTCTGAGCATGGCTCTGCAGGGCCTCTGGGGGTGTGCTGTGGTAGCTTGCACCAACTTTGGGTGCTGTGGGTTGTAGGGTGGGGCCTCCACGGATCAGATTTGTTTGTCCAGTGCATCCAGTAGGTGCTCAATCGGATTGGGAAATGGGGGGTTGGCAGCATTTACTTTTTTTTTTAAGGAATTTGCTTTTCTTTGAAATCTAAATATAATTGCTAACGGAAATGTGATAACGTTTGGACTAATCACTGTATATTAATTATAAGACAATTCAACTAAGTTGTCTTTATTCCACTGGTTTTTAAAATGATTATAAATCAATATATTCTCTCTTTTTTTTTTTTTTTTTTTTACAAATTTTAACCTTTAACTTTTGCTTTTTTCCAAGCATTATTTTTGCAACTGAAAAATAAAGAAATGGGTTGAAAGGGGACCTACTATACAAATTTACCTTTTAATGAATTTTAGGCAGTCTGTCTTGCATGTAAAATGGAAAACAGCGTGTTATTTTTCCTAATGTTTGTATTATCTAGCACTTAAACAAGCCAATCAGATTTTGCCCCAATTGTGACCTCATATAAGGAGATCCCCCTACCCCGGCTTGTTGGTCAGCTCTGCTGGTCTCTAGGGGTGTGGCATAGCAGAACCTAATTTAGATAGACAATGCATTTTTAGGCGGAGTGAACCAAAGTGAGTTTAAAGGAGGAATAAATGCATTAACTGAGAGGTATTTCAGCTGGAGAGCTCTGTTAAGTTAATGAAATACACAATCATGTCACAATTAAAAGATGACTTTTACCTTTAGTTAAGATTCCTAGCATTATTTGGCATATTTCAATTGCGCTAAAAACTGAGTTTAAAATAAAACATATAAATTATGGTGTTAGACCATGTCAGGTACCTTTGCGTCTCACTGTGGTGTGAGGAAGCACGGCTGTGGCGGTGTAGTGCGTGTTGATGGGTTCAGGTGCTCTGTTCGAGTTCTGAGGTGCAGGGGGATACGCCGTTGGATATCCAGGAGCAAATGCCGGAGGTCTTTCTTCTCCATATTGAAATCCATAGTTTACATGAGAGGGGTTATTATGCATCTGGAAGATGTTTAACAACAATTATAACACACAAAACAAGCACGGTGGACAAAACGACCATAACGATGTATGATTTCATAAACAGCAAATTAATTGTGTAGATATACTAAGCGGCCCAAGACCTTTAGAAAACTGACTGGACTGGTTTCATAACAACTGCCCAGTGATGCCGTAATTAGGGATCTTAAAAGCACTTATATTTTGTACAGCACAAGCAAACATGAAGATCAGAGAGCACTTTATAGATGGCTTAATTAAAAATCTGGCCAGTGTAGTAACTATGTGAACTGAACAAAGCTTTTATGCTCTTTTATCATCTGAACCAACATGGGAAGGAATTCTTTGCTCCTCAGCTTATCATGATTTAACAACAGCACTGATGTGTTTGCCGTTCTGACTGGACAGAATTTATTCTTGTGGAAAAGAATGAAATATAACAGGGCGTGCTGTGCTTGTATAGGAAAATCTTTTACGTCAGGTTAGGTTGATGTTTAGCACCTCCCAAAGTGTGCAATTCATCTAATGCCACTCCTATTTTGACAATAGTTCAAGTTTTACAGCTATAAATAAAAGTCACACGTCATTACAATTATAGCCTTTTATATAGAGTATAGAGATGATGCAGTCATATAAGATCTATGACAAAAAGTTGGTAAGGGTGAGGTTTGGTGAACAAACATTCGTGGGGAGTTGACTGGTCCACAAGCATCAGGGATGAAAAGTGTCATACAAAGGCGATTCAAAAACTTGGCTGAACTTTACAAGGAGCGGAGTGAGGCTAGAGTCAGTGCATCAAGAGCCACCACTCATACAGTAGGCGTCTTCAAGAAATAGGTAACAATTGTTGCATTCCTAGTAACAAGCCACTCCTGAACCACAGGCAATGGCAGAAGCTTCTTCCCTCGGCTAAAGAGAAAAAGAACTAGATCGTTGCTCAGCTGTCCAAAGTCCTCTCTTTAGATGAAAGTAAATGTTACATTTCATTTAGAAATCAAGGTCCCAGAGTCTGGAGGAAGAGGGGAAGTCAAAATACTAGAATGAAGTCTAGTGTAAAGTTTTCACAGTCAGTGATGGTTTAGGATGCCATGTCATCTGCTGATGTTGGTACACTGTGTTTTATAAAGTCCAAAGTTTTAGAGCACTTTGTGCTTCCTTCTGCTGACAAGCTTTATGCCTTTTTTTTTTTCTTTTTCAATCAGAACAAAACTACCACCAACTAAGTTACTGACCATGATTTTACTGCGCTTGATTGATCCACCAACTCACCTTACCTGAACCCCAAAGAGAATCTATGGGCTTCTTGTCAAGCGGAAGATAAGAACCACCCGACTCAACAGTATAGATGAGCTGACGGCTGCTATCAAAGCAACCTGGCCTTCAGTAACGCCTCAGCAGTGCCACAGGCCGATCGCCACCATGCCATTCCGTATTGATGCAGTAATTTGTGCTAAAGGGGCCCTGACAAAGTTTTAAGCCCACAAACAGATATAATTTTTCAGATGTTGATATTTCTGTATTGTAAATCTAGCTTAGGAAATATTCTAATATTTTAAAATACTAGAGTTTTGATTGATTTTCATTAGCTGTATGCTGTAATCATCAAAACACAAAGTATCACTTAATTTAATTATTCAGTTATTTAATTGTTCAATTAAATATAATTAATTACTATTTATACATGATTTGTATCTGCATACAAACTGGGTTATTAAAGAAAATTACTGTAATTACATTTAGTTTGTACTATGAAAATTACACTTTGTGCAGGTTTGGTCATATTAAACTATTTCATATTAATATAATAATACTGCATATGGTTGGCCATGTGACTATCACACCTATTATAATTGTTTCTTCCCCAAATAGTCACTACAAAGTTAAAAGCAAACATGTTTCTAGAATATTTTTCTATGATATAGTACTGTAATCTTTAATTGAACTTAGAGACCCAAACTTGTTTCAGCATGACATTGCCCTTGTGCACACAACAAAGCTCCTTAAAAAAACACGGCTTGCCAACAATATGTGGAAGAATTTAAGCGGTTTTCCTTTTTTAAGAGTTCTGCCCGCAACCCCATTAAACACCTTTGGGATGAATTGTGTGCCAGATCCTCCCACTCAACATCAGTTGCCAACCTCAGTTATGCTCTTGTGGCTGAATTCCCACAATTATGCTACAAAATCTATTGGAAAGCCTTCCCAGAGGAGTGGAGGCAGGTTTAGTAGGACAGGGGAGATCGGCACCATTTTAATGCCCATGGTTTTGGAATGGGACATTCAAGAAGCAGATATGACGTTGACGGTGAGGTGTCCACATAGTTTTGTTCAGACTTTAAGTAGTTTTATACTGATTCATAAATAAGTCCAAATAAATTATAATGATTTTGTAATATTTTAGTTTGGTTTTAAGATTAAAACCCTTAAACAAACAAACAAACAAACAAACATAAATGAATAAAAACAATGATTTTAGTCCCAGCCAACAAGACACCTTAAAAAATCTCAAAACATATATACATTTTTACTGTATAGTACAAAAGAACAAACAGAAATGATGTACTATCTGTCCAATTTCTATTTTTCCATCCCGTGGCAATTTCAGGATGCAACCATCTGAACTTTTTAGAGACCATTTGTTTCTAATTTTTGCCTTTGTTGCCACGATATATCTCATTCTCAATCCTTAAACTTTTTGTTTAATTAACTGTCAGCATGAACATTCCTGTATATTAAGCCTACAAGCACAATCATTATGCACTAATGCTAGGAATTAATCATTAATGTAACCTTGTATCATGCAAAAGCCTTGACAAAAGAAAGTTTAGTGGCAAAAGTAAAGTAATGTTGTAATGTACTTTTTTCCCATAAC
>JAOVVB010000008.1:14873203-14892077 GCA_028570985.1 Heterobranchus longifilis
TTCCTCTTGCGTCCACAGTTACTCCTGTTGGATGTGGTTCGTCCTTCTTGGTGGTATGCTGACGTTACCCTGGATACCGTGGCTCTTGATACATCACAAAGACTTGCTGTCTTGGTCACAGATGCGCCAGCGTGACGCAAACCAACAATTTGTCCTCTTTTCAACTCTGAAACCGGTTCACCTCTACGATAAACAAATTTAAAAAGTTTTTGAAAAAATTTATTTTGCACTCAGTCTGACGATATGCGAATCACCACACAAAAGAATTGTGATTGATAACTAAAAATATCGCCCCCATCTCTAATCAATACACACACAAGCACATATACACTTGTATATATTTACACTAATTTAATCTGCACCTTATACAGTAACTTGCACAATGGCAATATTTGCACTTCACTTAGATGCGAAACTGCATTTCACTGCTGAGTTTCTGCACTCTACAATGACAGATATAGTTGTAGTTGCAAGCAACGATGACGGGCCCAAGCACCTTGCGCCATCACCTCCCGGACACACCCCACAACCTGTGTGTTATTTGAGCGTGTTAAGAACAACCAAAAGCCATTGCCGCCCGGGTGCAACGCACAACCTGCACACATTACACACTATATAGGACTGATTGAATATTACCTAAATATTTGTTGAGTGCGTTGGTGTGTGTGTGACATGTGATGGTTAGTGTGTGTGAGAGTGTGTGAGAGACGTGTGGGTGTGTCAGTCTGTGTGTGATGAGAAAATGTGCGTGTGAGTGTTTGTGTACGTGCGTGTTTGCGTTAACATTTAAGATGTGTATGTGTATATAGAATAGGCCACAGATGCTGGAAGAAAAGCATCACACTATAAATGTGATGTCACTGAACGCGTCACTGAATATAATGTCACTCAATATGATGACATTACCATTACTCATAATAATCATCACTCATGATTGGAATTCTATTTAAAACTTGCAGCTCACACAAAACACCCAAAATAATTTAGGAAACATTTAAAATGCATGTAAGTAGTTAATTGCACATTAACTCACATTGAGAGCAGGGTGAGAGGTGTAGGTCCTGGACACATACTTGTGTGCCTGTAAAGACATAAAGCTTATTATTTAAAAAATAAAAAAATAAAAAAAGGGAAAAGCATGCTTTGTTGATGAAAGCTTATATGTGCACATGCATATTTTAAATGACAGTTCATTAATAGCAAAAAAATCATTCATATAAAAGCTATAACCTCTATTTAGAAAGTCCAGTTAGAAAGCTAAAGGCCTGCAGCAGCAATCACTCTATCCCAAAAGGCTGTATCCTGAACCGCGCCTTTGTCCATACACAGTGCACTCAATATATTGCACGCGGCACTGCGTCCAGCGCGGATGAAGTGCACTTCATTAGACAACACGGAGACATTTGGAACACAGTCCCGGCTACTCGGGACCTTACAACAAACAACCATGCTAGCTGACTACACACCGACGTGCTGACTCAGCGTGATTAAAGCAAAGCTCGGAAATCGATTGAACTCGTTACTCGCTGTTTATTTTTATTTTTTTTTTTTTACTTACCAGCCGTTTGCAGAGCTGTGTGCGGGAGCTGAGGAGTGACATGTCGGCAGGAAAACGAGTTTCACCTTCACCTCGAGGAGGGGGGGGGGGAATGACGAGCTCACAGGAGAACAGCCAATCAGGTTGGGGGGTGTGGCTGTGTCACGCTGTCTCACAAGAACTATGGGTAATGTAGTTGTATTATTGTGATAGGGCTTTGTAGTCGATTCAGACAAAATGTTACAAAAATGTTACCACGTGTTACATCGCCCCCTACACATAAATGCTCACATACAATTAATTGACAGCATAATTTTATTATGATCAAATATTATGTTACTATAATTGGGTATCCTAAATTTAATTAGTAATTAATTTAATTGATTAGTCCTCAATTTTATTTTTCATTAATTTAATTAATTTTATTCATTGTTTCTTATATAAGCTTATTTCTGTGTGCAGGAGAGAGAGGGTTTAAATCATTAAACATGTTGGAATTTTTTAAAACTATATATTTTTTATTCACATACAGACAGTTTAATAAAGCATTTTTGGAGTTGTAGCATGTGGTTTTTAAAAAGTCATACATATAACACTCATATTCTTTCACATCACTTTTATTTATATTTTCTGGCCCAGAAGTCAGTCCCGCCCATACCTGAACACAGCTCCAAAACATCTGCCCTACTCACTACTATATATACAATAAGGAGGTTAAATTTCCTTAGTAGGAAATCATGCATTCATGACTGTGCTGGGTTTTTGGAATATTCAAAGCATTTAAGCCATCCGTAATTCTGAAGCACACGATTCACAGTTCTGCTGCTGTAGTTGTATTCGGTTTGTTTGGCTCCGTCGGAGAAGTACAGGAAACCTGCAAAAGAAATAGATAAATATTTAAATAAAACAATCTTGTAGTATTGAAAAGTGTATTAAAGCGCATTCAGCTCATAACGCCATGCTGCTCAATGTGCTGTTGATTCGTAGACTTGAATTTGTGTTTTTCCTTCATTATCACAATAAATAGATAAAGTTATTTGAAGCTATCAGTGATTGCCTTTATCTTAACTAGAGCCCCAGACCAAGCTGAAGAGAAGCAGAGCCATAGCTCGATGCTGCCGTGCTTCACCATGGCCGTGGTGTTCTTTAGGTTTTTGTGCCAAACATATTTAATAGACCATGACATTATGGCACATGCTGCATGGCTCGGAGTGATTCCGGTGAGCGTGGAAGTTTGTGAAAACATTCTTCCGTGAACCCACACTAACAGAGATTGCCCGAGATAACCCGAACTTGCCGGAAATTCTGTAGCTCCATTAATGTTGCTTTAAGTCTCCTAAATCATTTTTCTTCTTGATAATTGCTCAGTTTTGGCCAGGTGTCCTGGTGTTAACCTTGTTAAAACTTTGCTAGAATGTTATTTAACAATGTTCACAGAGTCTATAAATACAGTCAACTCTAAAGAACATTTAGTCTTCTAAGTGGGCATCCAATATGGCAAGCAAACCACATGCCCTTAAGAAGTATTTCAATAAGTATCTTTATATTTTTGCATATTTGTATGCCCCAGTTATTTATTTTAACCTATATCAATGTTCCCAAAACAATACCCACACATTCCCAAAATGTTAAGGAAAATGTTCTCTGAATGTTATAACACAAAACATTCCTGGAACCTTAAAGAAAACTGGACAGTTTAGCGTTTTAGGAACCATAACAGACTAAGAAGGTTTCTAAGAGGTCTACCACACCAACCTTAACAAACATTGTTCGCAATGAGCTGGCTTTGGGTTTGTACACAGGATATGGGTTTAGGGTTTGGGTTTTGGGCCCCCTCCACCATACAAAGTCATTTTAGACAATTTTACACTTCCATTTATGTAGCAACAATTTAAGAATGAAGCAATTATGGTTGTGATGGTCAGGGGTGCACAGACTTTTGATCTTAGAGTGAATGTGTATATTTACCAAAGTTCTCAAAAGCAGCATCCACTTTGGAGCCAATTCCTGGAAAATCAGCTTGAATGGATTTGGGGAATCCAGCGTCCATTGTTCCAGCGTTCTCATTAAAGCTGACAAATAACACACGCACACACACACACACACACATTAAACAATTAAAAAAATACAATTAATTAACTATTTCATTTGCTTTTGGATAACTAAATAATACCATAATAAAACTTTAATCTTTTAGTGTTATTAGATAACATTTAAATATTATAATGTTTTATATAAATAAATATTTAATTAGGGCCCAAGCACTATGACATTACCCCTATTCCATCATAGTGTATGAGGGCCCTCTTGTTCTTCTAAGGCAGAGGTCGGCAAACTTAAACACTCAAAGCCATTTGTTGTTGTTGGTCTTAAATGAAGATATCACTACGTATATCGTATCATATGTACTCCTCCTAGGGGATTTACACTGAGGATACAAAATTGCAGAAGGACTTTTGATTTCTCCAACTAATGCCAAAAAGTGGTTAATAATATGACATTACATTGAGTGACATCACATTGCGTAACATCATAGAGCTTGAGCATGATGCTTTTTTCCCAAAAAATTATTTTTTTTTTTTGGATGTCTTAACATAAAATTACTCCTTTTTTAAAATTATGTCATATTGGTAATGGTTCTGTCCCCATTAATCGCATTTCCCCCTGTGCCCACTGTCTTTCTGGTGTGCCCGGAGGGTGATGACGATGGTGTAGCTTGCAACTAAATTTTATATTTGCTTTAACATTGTAGTACAGAAATATAATTTATTTTTGTTTAATAAAGTTTAAATAATAATAATAATAATAATAATAATAATAATAATAAAATAATTTCTTTATTATTTTTAATCCAAAGTGTATACAAAATTTTATTATATATTCAGTTTTTATTAATTTGTTATATTTACAAATTTTTTATTTGTTGTTTTTTTATCATTCTCACCTCCAATATTTATCCCCGATAAAGAACAGAGTGCGTCTGGTTGAGTCCACGTGCACCGCAGCATCGATCTTCTTAACTGAAGCTGGAAATCCGAAGTGGGAAATGTGTTTCGGGTATCCAGGTACGACTGAGGTTGCTTTCACAGCCCAGTAATTCTGACCTTCATGGTGTCACACAAACACACACATACGCATTTACACTCTGTGGATGTCTACTGTGTGAATATGAAAATAAAGAAATGCTTAAGATCAAACCATTAAAAAGGAAACTGCTGCTTTTCGCTTTGAGCTCATATGCTGCGTCAACAGATGTGACGGAGGGCCACGTGGTTCTGATTAGAGTCTGTGGAATATTTTCCATCAGACTGCTTTTCTTCCAGTAGTATCTTGTAAGAAGAAAAGATAAAGTGACCAAATTAGTGGGGGGGGGATCTAGCTTAGAGTGAGCAATATCACATAACTTTAAACTTTACGAAATAATTTCATAAACATAAAAATGTCGTCTTACTCATTTTTGAAGAAGTAAAGCTCATTTCTGATGCTTGTTGCAGCGTCGAACACTAAGTCCCTGGTGCACGCCTCTGGTGGAGGTTGCTTCGGTTGTGGAAACGGTTGTGGTGGTGGAGTGGGTTCGGGTTGGGGACACACGCACTCGCACTGACTGGCACCTTGGAAACCAAAAAACAAGAAATTATAGGAGTATGCTCTGTATGGATTTTCCTCCTCCTGATCTCACCTGATCTGCTTTTATACGCACCATAGAGCGCCTGGATTCCTCGTTTATCATCAAAAGGCAGCTGATATCCCTGAGTGTTGACGTATTTGTACGTGGGGTACATGAGAGCGGAGGGATCTTTTGAGTGATCCAGTCCTAGCGCATGACCGAACTCATGGGCCGCCACCAAGAGCAAGTTCGAACCTGAAGCACAATGTGTTAATACATTTTAATATATTGTATTGAATCGGGATAGGGGTAGCTCAGTGATTAAGCCATTGTACTACAGTCTGGAAGGTTCCCAAGTTCAATCTCCACCACCACCAAGTTTCCCCTTGTTGGGCCCTTAAGGAAGGCCCTTAACCCTTAACTGCTCAGATGTCTAGTGAGATAAAGTCGCTTTAAAAAAGGGTGTCTGTCAATTTTGGAATATACTGTATGACTGGACTCAATGTAAAAACCCTTGTGACAGGTACAAATAGTACCACTTTATTTCCGTATTGGTGTATATCTTCCTAAATTAATTTCTTCCTAAATCTTTTTGCTCTACCTGCTGAGCTTAGAGTCCATTTCTCATCCTCGTCAAAGTGCGCGTCACCTCCTTCATTAGAACCCGGAGACATGGCATGCGCCAGAACACCACCTTGCCCATCAAATGGGTAAAAATCACCGTGATCTGAAGTAAAGGACACATGGGAACATATAGAACTCTGAAACAACATCTTGCTTACTACATAGACTGTGTGTTATTGTCAGTTGTCATTTAAGGTGTATTATGTATGTGGATACAATATCAGCAGCTCATATACATACTCTATATACAAACTAGTGCCTGCTTTGCTGGTTTATTATACTTACTTCTGGCTTTGAAGAGGATCATGATGTCGGCCGTGCCGCTGTAGATCTGCTTAAAGACGAGAGGAGTGACGTCGCTGTACAGCTGGAATGCTTGAGCGATCGTCACATCCACTTCCCTCTGGCTCAGATCTGGCGTGTACTCAGTTATTCTGAAATGAGACATGATAAAGAGTTATAATCGATCAGCCTGAAAGGAACAAATAATGTACAGTGATTTAGCAAAGCCGTTAGCAGAGACACCATTGTCATGCATTGTTTTGGGGAATTTCCAGACCCTGGCTGATCACATAATTTGAATAAGTGAAGGACAATATTCTAACGGTCTTCAAAACTAAACCCAGCCACTGATGAACATGGAAATAGCCATGCGTCGGGTAGAAGATATTATCTGCATTATTCTGTGTACATGAGCTAAAAAAATGCCTGCAAACAGCTCTGAACACTGCTCTGATTGACAGGAGAGAGACAAACAAGCAAGAAATTTCTTTCATGGTAAACACTAAGAATGCTGACCCCCTGCAAAGCCACTCATTTTCATGTCATCTAAAATTAAGAGAAACATTAACAGTAGGCTGTAAGCTAGGTTCAGCCTTTAATCATCACATATATATTAATGCGCAGTGAAATTCTTAATTCTTCACATATCCAAGCCTTGTGTTAGTAGGCTAAGGTCAGGGCTCAGGGTCAGCCATTATATGGCACCCCTGGAGCAGACAGGGTTAAGCACCTTGCTCAAGGAACTAACAACGGCACCCTGTCGTAGCTGGGGCTCAAACCGCCAACCTTTCCATCAGTAACACTGAGCCACCACCGCTCTACATACTGTATAACATCATCAGATTGCCTTAGACCCAGTTATTCCATCAGAAGTGCCCAGTACCTGTAAGTGATGGTCTGCTTATTCCACTTAGGCTTGCCGCCAAAATGTGCGTAATTGGAAATGTCGGAAACGCCACAGCGTGGCTTCTTCATCACCTCAATGGTGTCTGTGTCTAGCTTGCCTGTCACCTGGAGCCCAAAAAACTCCTGCATTTGCTTCAAGGTCTCCTCAAAGTCCTGCATATTGATTTGTCTCCCGGTGATGGATGAAACGCTGGAACCTGAGAAGAACTGTTTTAGATACTCCTGAAAACAAAATACACAAAGTCTGGCAGGTTGGATTGTATGTAATGGAATATATGGGGAAAGTTTTATTAAGCAATGAGTAGCAGTGTTTGAGTTATGTCCTAAATCTTGTCATTGAGTCCCGATCTACTTTTTTTATTCTAGCCTTTAAAGGACAAAAAACTTTAGCTTACCTCAGCTTTCTCCTGATCCTCTGTGGAAACCATAGGGGCACCACTGATAGGCGCCATCCATGCTACCAGGGTCAGCACGAAAACCACTATGTTCCTCATCTCCAAACTCTGGTCTTCTGGCACCCTCAAGAGACGCTGATGCAGTTATATACTGTATGCTCTTTCCACCCAGACCCACCCTCTTATGTAAAGCCACTGTGTGCTCTTTTCCCGTAAATAGAGTTGAACTCTGGAAGAAATCAATCATGTCCCAACATGCTCCTAATTTCAATGAACGAGGGGCATCTATGCAACGAAAGAGCTTAGGTCCTCATTATGCAACTAGGTGCATAGCAGTGTTTATACCTTTGTATTCTTATATAAGGATATATGTTATGTTTTATATATATATACAGTATATATATATACTTAGAATCAGTAGTTACCTGAAATGAAATGCACTCTCATTCTTGAGGTCAAATCCTATGTGAGAACATTTAAAGGTACCCTCTAGAATCCTTCAGTATATGATGGGGATAAGAACTCCTGAAAAAACCCTATTTTAAGAGTCTGTAGTTAATATAGGCGGGCAGTTTCACCTTGTTCTCTATGCTTTGGGTGATTTTTATGATTTCTATGAGCATTTTTTACCCATAAATCAGGACAAATTTTGCACTTTCTCATATTGACATTACCACTGCTGCAGTCACATACATCAGCATCTCATTTCACACGTCATGTTTCACTTATACTGCTGCTCTTATACCTACATGCCATATCTTTCTATCAAATACTAATGTATAAATATTATACTATATAATAAAAAAAGCAAAATAAATAGCATAGTATAGTACAACGAATTTTTTTTCCTTCCTATAGTGAATACAGTGTAAGGCTGCGAGATCGCATTTTATTAGAATATTTCAATTGCACACTCGTAAGTGTGTTATACAAAAAAAGGTACAACACCATCTATTGAATTTTAGAATGAACTAAAATTTGTACGTCTTACCATGAAGTGCACGGAATGTAGATGTGAGATTGTGTTTATTAATTAGATTTCAATTGCACACTCACGAGCATATATTAAAAATTTTTACAGCGACATCTGTTGAATTTTAAAATGAACTAATGATTTTTTTTAAGGTTGTTTTTTTATGATTTCTTATTCTGTATCAGTTATTATCAAGTTTAGAATACATCCAGCACCATCTATGTTAATAAAAGCACCCAATAGTTTTTTTTAAGTATGGGCGTTTTACATTTAAATTTTGTTGTAGTATATCTTCTCTTCCCACTGGCTGATCGCGATGAAACAAAGCTCATATGTTACTTAACCCCATTAAAATTCATTCAGTAGTTATTACGTGATGCATGCACAAACAGACAGACAAAAAGACAATTATTATAGTTCTATTATTAAATTACTTTTTTGCAAATATCTTCAATGTACAGACAGCAATTTTACAGTTTTATATAATGTGTAATGTAAAAAGTATATAGAATGTGCAAAATAAAAAGGGTAAATTTATTGGATTAAGGTTTTTAAAAAAAAAAAACTATTTATTTGTAGATTTGTAGATATTATATTTTACATTCTATTTCTATCTTGTTCTATTTCATCGTTCCTTTTTTAGGTCATAGACAGTCATATAAGCATTTCACTTCATATTAGACAGTGTATGGTTGTGGATGTGACAAATAAAATAGAATTTTTCCTTACATGTTTATTAAACTTTTGTATTTTTATGATTAGTGCAAGCCTAGGCAATTTTTTACACTTATTCATTTTGTGAAAACTGATAATCATCTTCCTGTGTGTATGTTGATCACTAGTTTAGTGCAAATCACTTTTCAAACACAGTTCATTTGCATTTTCGTGACTCCTCTGTTATTCCATAAAAGGGCAAGAGCACAGAGCTTCAGAAACATGGATTGACTACTAAACGGTCAAAGGAAAGAAAAAGAAGGAAGGCAGAAGTGGTAGTTATTTTAAGTTGCTTTTGTGGAATATTTATTCTGCAATAAAATATTTAGACTAACCAGCTTCTTGACTGACATGTTGGAAGTGTTAATAGAAAATGGCAAACAGAATTCATTTGTAAGTCAGGTTTCATCCTTTAAAAAATTATAAGTCATGTATCTTCTTTCCCTTTTAAGTGTGGCTTTAATGTTATTTTGGTGAAGTGTTAGTTTATGGTTTTGAGCAGGCAGAAAGGCACATCCCTTGTTTGCAATTCTTTTTTCAAAATACATTAATTTGATTTTTTTTGTCCTATTTTTAGTCTTCACATTTCTTCCTTCTTCATATTCTTTAATTAATGCCATTAATATGAAACAAGTGGGTTTCACAAATTTTTCCTGATTATCTTATTATCTTATCTAATTATCCTATTATGACATAAAGGGATCGGGTTCTTCTTCATTTGTAAGTCACTTTAAATAAGATAGATAATATATCATTATAATAAGATATTGTAATAATTATAATAATTATGTTATAATAAGATAATCCCAATGGTAATATTTTGCGGTTTCAGAATGATTGGTATGTAAGTCACAAATGGGTAATGGGTGGGGTTAGAGGTCACTGTGAAGGACAAACAAATCTTAAAGTGCAAAGTTTTCAGGTTTAATGTCCATATAATCACATGAACCAAAAGCCACTATAGAAATTAGCCCAGATGCATGAGTAGATGATGCGAAAGCAGTGTCGATTACCATATAAGGATTTTTTTTTAATATATTGCAGCAGTAAGAAGTGGGAGAATGTGAGACATCAAATAACTGCAAGTGGTGTTCAAGTCAAACCAGGACTTTTGATTGTGTGGAATTACAGAACACATTTACAAGAGAAAAACTACTGTATTTCTCTATATAATCGCCTCCTACACTAATGCACTATAGCATTTCACTAGTGCTTGGATATTATCAAGGTAAAAAGTTTTCACAGTATGTGGACCCATGATCCGACTGCCTGCTTCATGTTTAAACGCTAGCCTCCCAGGAACTCCATTAAAGGCGGAGATGGCTTGGAGCGGGGTATGTGGCAATAAGTCCCAGACAGGTCTTCTCCGCACATTGGTGACAAATGGGAACAACTGCAGCGCGCTCCGAGCCACCTGGGCCAGGAACGTCATCCATGAACATAAGGCCTACTTTAAAACATTTGCATCATTCAAATGTTTTACTGTGGCTAAGAGCCTCATCACCGCACCATGCTCGAAGTCTTCTGCAAATGTCAATCAGTTTCACATCTTCATTCATGAAAAATTCTCAAAGACACAGTTTGTTTTGAACGACCCTTGTATATAAAGTACATAATGGACACGTCCTTGTGGACAAAATATCCTCATGTCAATATTTTACAGTATACATGTAGTACATGTGTTGAATACCTACTGTACTGTATATCTGTAAACGTTTGTCATAAAGTTGTTAAGACAGAATTAATTTACACCACCTGAGACCAAGATGAGGGTATAACTCTATCATACACATGTTGGATGCTTGGGAAAACAACCTCAGCTGGTTGTTAGACCTGCTCAAACTCGCTAAATATTGACATAGCTAAGATGTTGCCCTGTTAGCTCAAGGCAACAGAAGCTAAATTCAGAAATCAATTGGACTTTGCCTCACTGTTTAGCTTTTACTTTCAACCTGGAAAAAAAACTAACCAAACAAATAACGTTGCATTGTTGATTCATTTGCTTTTTCATAAGCTGACAAGTTTCTGATTATAGGAACTTGGAAATTGCACTTTTTGACTGCACAGTATATAGTTCTACTCACTCACTCATCTTCTATACCGCTTTATCCTCCGGGGACCTGGAGCCTATCCCAGGAGTCTTAGGGCACAAGGCCGGGTACACCCTGGACAGGATGCCAATCCAACGCCAGTTAGCCTAACCTGCATATCTTTTGGATCTTTGGATTTAGCAAAGCCGTTAGCAGAGACACTATTGTTGTGCATTGTTTTGGGGAATTTCTAGACCCTGGCCGATCACATAATTTGAATAAGTTAAGTTATTTTATTTATATAGCACATTTAAAACAACCAATGGTTGACCAAAGTGCTTTACATAGTAAAACTCATTTAAGAACAACAACAACAGAACCATCAAGTTAACAATACATACCACTATAACACATGTTTAAAAACCCCGGTAAACAGATACATTTTTAAGTTTGATTAAAAAATTTCAATACCGGAAGCAGATCGGACATGGAAAGGGAGCTTGTTCCAAAGTGTGGGACCAGACACAGAAAAAGCACGGTCACCTCTCCTTCTTAAAGGACTTTTCGGAATCGTGAGCAGGAGTTGGTCAGGTGATCTAAGTGCTCTCTGAGGACCATATGGGTGAATCAAATGACTCATATATTGTGGCGCTTCGCTCTTAATCGCCTTAAAAACAAGAATAACATTTGAAATATCACTCTATATTCCCCCGGCAACCAATGCAATGAAATTAAAATCGGAGTAATGCGACAACATTTTTTTGATTCGATCAAGAGTCATGCTGCAGCATTTTGAACCAACTGCAGACGGGCTAGTGTCGATTGGCTCACCCCATAATATAGCGAAGAAATAAAAGCATGTATCAGTGCCTCAAAGTCATTAAAAGTCATCACCTTACCCAAAATTCTCAAATGATAAAAGGACGACTTCACCACTTCTGATACTGTATTTGCTTCTCAAATTTAAAATCTGAATCAGTAAAGGACGATACTAAATGTTAGCAAAAAAAATGTACCTTGGACCTTATTTCATACTTTATATTTTTATTTGCAGTCATATAAGCATTTCAATTCATATCATACTGTTTATGTGACGATTAAAATTTGTATTGCGAGAACAGTTGCCAGAGTTATGGTTTTCACACCAAAATTACTTTTTACAACAAGCTTACAGGGACAAAGAGCAAGTCCACAGGGCAAATTAGAAATGTACGCGCATACAATAACAGTTTTCCATGTAAAGGCAAGTTAAAGAAGAAGCTTTTTTCATAACACTTTGTGGCCACACCTACATGCTTGGGTGCAAAAGGGTCAAAAATGTTTATTTTTAAATGTCATAATAGTAATTTGATTATTTGTGTGTGTGTGTGTTTGTATGTGAGTGTGTATGTATGTGTGTGTGGTGTGTATGAGCGAGAGAGAGAGAGAGAGAGAGAGAGAGAGACTTGACCACACCATCTCCCCTTGATTTTTTTAAAAATTCGCCTATTGCATATAATATACATGTAAAAAAAAAACACACACACAGCACACACACACTTGGCTTACATGTTCCGGCATGAAAGAGATATGTATGTATGTTTTTTTTTTTTTGGACATATAAGTTCCCAAGCTCTATTTCAGAAGTACTGAAGACACAGTACCTCCCGAATGCTCTCACTAATTACTAATCTTACTTTTTCTATGGTAACAGTCCACCTTTACACATTTTACACAAAAAAAAGGGTAACATTGTTTTCTTGTTAGATGTTTACTTTTACTTTATCCATGTATATCTCATGATGAATGTCTTATTCTATGAATGCTATAATGGCAAAAAAAAATTATTATTAAATCACTGATACATTTTATACAGTAAATGGAACAAAGGACAAATTATATTTTTCTAATGCAGTCTTTATTTTTCATTACAAACAAGATCTTGATTTTTACAGTATATATGATAAAGGATTTTAACAAAGGAGATAAATAAAAATACAATAAACTATAAATAAGTGTAGTTCTTTATATGAACAGTTGAGACTTGTCCATAGCCCAGGGCCAAAGAAAGAAAGAAAGAAAGAAAGAACCCTTAGCACTTCAAGAAGTAGGAATTCTCAAGTGTACGCAACACCTTCTTGGATGAAGTGCTGTACTCAAAAATTTGAGTTCCACTGAAAAAGTAGATAAAGCCTGAAACACAAAGTTGACATAAAATTAAAATCTGCAATCATTAATACAATTATAGAACATTTAATGAGCTCATAATATTCTAAATGTAGGTATATTTGAAAAAATACCGACCTTTGTACTGGAAGGCAGCAGTGATTTTCCCAGTGACCCCCGGGAAGCTTTGTTCGATCGGTTTGGGGAATCCGGCGTCCATCTTCTTCTTGTTTTCATCATAACTAATAAAATATTCAAGTTGGTTAGTTCCAAAGAAAAGTGTGCAAATCATAATTAACAGTAAACATTTGTACTACAACGCTGTTAAAGCTTCAAATAAACTGCCTCATGAACAATTTGCTGTAAAAATTCCTTATATAGCTAGATAAATGTTTCAGGTTCAACCGATTGTTGTCACTGTGTTCTTTCTATGTGTCAATCATAATACCAATCTAGCAATGCTGTGTATTTCCTACCTGTAGTAATTGTTGTCCACAAAGTACAAGGTCTTGCCAGTGTTTTGGTCGTAAAGCGCTGCGCTGACCTTCTTCACCTTGGCAGGCACACCCATGCTGCTCAGGCTTTTGGGAAATCCACTCACAAGGTCGTAAGCACTGAAAGCCCAGACTTTCTGATCTAAACAGCACACATTCACTCAGTTATCCCAAGCTGCTTTATGATTAACGGAATTGCATATGATCATTAAAAAGCAATTACGAACAAACCTTTGATGAGAAAGAGCCTGTCTTGCACAGTGTTTTCAAACGCAGCATCGATGTTATCTGGAGCCTCGGGCCAGAAGCCCTTGATCAACTCCTGCTGGATCGTGTTGGTCCCGTATAAGCGCCAGAAGAATCTAATGGAGACAAACATATGGTCAAATAATGAATAATAATATTTCAGATATTAATGCTTATAATGAAACATTTTGAATAAATGCATACTTGTCCTTGAAGAAAAGCCTCTCTCCACGCAGAGTTCCCACAGCGTCAATGACCAGGGTGCGGTCACAGGCACTTGGGGTGACTGGAGGTGGATTGGGTTTACTGGGCTCGACAGGTTTTTCTGTGTTGGGGCCTGGTGACATGTTTTTTAAGTAGATGTTAGAAAAATATATTATTTTATATATTAAACATTCTGCAAATAAAATGAGGCATTTGAGCATGTGTGGGTGTGAGAAAATTATTCAGTACATTTGACTTTTTGAAAAGGTCTCCTTGGCCTAATTACGTTTTTGTCCAAAACTGAGAGTTTGCATCATTCTGAGAACTGAGGATGTTTTTAAAATAAATTATCATGAAAATAAATCAGACTATGCATTTAGCAACATCATGTATTTCTACAAATACTGTAGGTAATAAGGTAAAAAAGAAAATAGCTAATCCAGGCTATTTATCTAAAACTTTACTAAAGCTAATAATATGGAATAATTGCTTCAGTAAATGTATCATATATACATTTTTTAAAATAAGAAATATCTAATTTGTTGAATTATAATGCGGTAGATATTTAGTAATGTAATTGTAGTTAAAAGATTCAGTTTAAAGTGATGGTACAATATGAACATGGTAAACTAGTGTTACATTATCAACGTCATAACGAAATAACTATTATACACTAATTTAAGTGTAAATATTAATTGCTATCATATAAAGCTTTTTTTTTGTGGACATTGTATGCTTACCGTAGAGAGACTGAATGCCTTTGACATCATCTGCAGGCAAAACAAATGTCTTTGGGTCTCTGTAGCTGTACGTAGGGTACATGAGGGCACCGGGGTCATTGGAGTGAGACAGGCCCAGAGAGTGACCAAACTCATGAGCAGCCACCAGGAACAAAACAAATCCTGAAAAACAAAAGACATGGTCAGTTTGCATGGTTAAGCTCTATGACTTAGGTTTATTATATTATTTGTATGCTCAGTATACTATTTTTCTCACCACTAGTGGAAGCGAAGGTGAAGGTTTCGTCTTCATCAAAATGGGCGTCTCCGCCAATGCCCGGAGACGGTGCAAAAGCATGAGCCAGAGTGCCAGACGGTCCATCGAATGGGTAGGCATCGCCATGAGCTGTGGGAAGGACCTGGGTTTTAATGTATGCTTTACATGGTTTAACACAGAATCATAAAATAGTCAGGAACAGATGTGCTGAAATCTTTGCATAACTAGTCAACACCTGCTAGAGTGATCAGGACTGGTCAAAATGTTCTATGGGAATGGGAGGGAGCCATTCATTGGGGACATGCAATTATAGGAAAATAATCCATGGTTTGATTATATTTCTAAAACAGCTATAAGGAAACCTTCCCTAAATATTAATTAAGTCTCTTGTAACAAAAAACAAATACGACTTCACCATATATAAACATAACACATTAAAACTTAATATGCTATAAAAATAATTTAAAAAAAGAGTTTATCTAAAGAGCTCCGTAAAAAAGTGTGTATAGATGTTAGTGAGTAAACTTACACGCTCTCCCGAAGGAAATCATGATATCAGCTACACCGCTGTTGATGCGGGTGAACCTCAGAGGAGTGACACGAGCCCAGACTTGTAGCGCTCTCGCAATAGAGTCGTCCACTTCAGCCACAGACATGTCGGGAGTGTAATTCTCAATCCTGTAGAGTTAAAAAAAAGAATTAGCTGCAATCAGGCTTACATATGGAAGGACATGCGGCAACACTGAGATCTTTGCATTCCATAACACACTCACTGTATTCTCACCTGTAGGTCAGCTGGTTCTTTTGCCATTTGGTGTCCGCACCGAATGTGGAGTACGCAGCCATGTCCACAACGCCACAGCGGGGCTTCTTCATCACCTCCAGCGTTTTGGAGTCCAGCGTCCCTGTCACAGTGAGACCAAAGAACTTCTGCATCTCGGCTATCTTGAGACCCATGTCACCGAACCTTCCTTTATTAGTGGATGAAGTGAGGTTGTAGAATTTCTTCAGGTAAGTCTACAGAGAAAGAAATGAAACATTTATTCAGTGTTGTATATGAACATCTGGCCTGTATTTGTGAAAATTAGAATAAAGATTCATACATTACCTCCGCAAGGACATGATCTTTCTCTTCTTGCCTTGGTATTGGCCCTGACTGGACGGTAATCGCTAGAGCAACGAGAAAACAGGTTGCATAGTGCATCTTCATGTTTGTCTCCTCCTCAAGGAGCTGCTGCGCTTTGGTTTGAGCTTGGAAGCTGAGAGGTTTAAATACGCTTCAGATGCAGACATGTTGCGCAAGAGATTTAATCACTGGATTTATGGATCAGGCAGGAACAATCCGGATTTTAAGGAAATGTTTACACCCAAATCATTAAGCAAGGTAATCACCCTTCCTTATTCTTACTTTAGTGCAGTACATGATTTAATTTTTATTTTTATTTTTGTTGTTTTGGGACGGTGGCGTTTTTTAATGGTTTGCTTTGTTCTGTTGTTTCTGAGTATGTTGTAGAGAATATTCGTATTGTTAGATTTTTATAGCTAAGTTAATTTCAGTTATCTAACAAGTATAGCTTTAGGCATTTCTATTAATTGTTACAAATGATATTAGTCTTTAATGTACATGATATATATATATATTTAATTAGAAGCTTTTTTTTAAACCCTTTTTACCCATAATATTAACCACATCAATCCAGATTATTTATGATTAATTAGTAGGAAATGACATTTAAAAGAAATCAGATTTATTATAAATTTGTAGGTTTAAATATATACTTAATTTTAACACTATTGTGTGTGTTTAACACTACACACTATATAAATCAGAGATTTCAGCCACAAAGACTAAAATACTATGTTATTAAGAATCACTTAAATCCTAATAAGTAAATAGACATTTAAAATAAAATTAATAATTTTAAAAATCCAAACCAAACAAACACAAATAGAAATAATTTTTGACTGTTTTTAAAATAATTTTATATATATTTTAGCTAATTGAGTTAATTACACAGTTTAGTATATTTCTTTAAACATGTTTTTTCTAAGGAATTATATTTTAGTTGCAGAACACCAAAAGTAAAAACTGACAAATAATGGAAAATGCAGCAATATAATTTACCTGTTCATACACCATATACATCTATAACTCCCTTTCTCTATATAAAAATGTACACTTTCATCATTTTGCTGCAATATAAGTATGAGTAACAATACTTTTTTTAATTAAGGGGGCAAGGCGATCATGCCGAAAAAACTCTCTTCTCAAAGTTATGTGAAATTAATTCTACAGTCAGAGTGCGGATAATTTGTAACTCACTGGAGACTGTTTTATTTACCATAAGAAAAGCTCAGTTTATCGGATTGTATATAAAGATTTTCATAATCATTTAATTTTAACTGGTTATTTGCCATCACTAAGCTCTAAAGGACATTACAAGTATAATAATTGAGGTATATGGTCTTTTATGGTAAACTGTCAAAAAACACGTATGAGATTATTTGTAAAAGAAATTACAATTTTTCTCCTTTGAAATTATGCGTTCTCGAAGGTTCCCTAAGACGTCCTGTGCTAACAGAGCTTTCAGCATGTGTGAATGCCTGAACTGCTAATTGTGGCTGCGGCTCTCATTATAAAGTGAATCCAGTTACTGAAAGGATTTACAAATACTAATACTAAATGCTAATGCCGTTTTAATGCGAAACGCCATGACGATTCATGTAAACTGCACTGACCCAAACACACAAGCACACAATTATTCAAGGTCAGGACAATTTGCTGCTTGAAATAAAAGCTGCTTGTCAGCAGTAATTACAGTTGTCGATAATAATTAGCATGATTAAATGTGAATAGTGTCAATTGGGCATTTGGCTGAAGAAGTGATTGTGTATCATTATAAATATGTATAATAATGTATTGCATAATGCCTTCATTAATGAGCTCACACCTGCGGACAGGTGGAGAAAAACAGCGTGTAGCCATCGCCAGGGCGATCCTCAAGAACCCGCCTATCCTGCTCTATGACGAAGCAACTTCCTCCCTCGACTCAATTACTGAAGAGGTTCGGTATTTTTCATGTTTTGTGTAGAAGCACTACTTCTCTCTGCTTATACCGGTGCACTAACCCTTTAAAAGTGTGTGATGGACTAACCAGTGTAATTTAATACAAAAGTTACATTATTTTTGCTAAAATTATTAGAATTTCTGAATATATGGAAATATGGATAAATCAGTTTTCAATTTGGTGTCTTCTCTGATAAAAAACAAAATCCAGATAAGAATTTTTATTTTTGAAAACTAATTGCCCCAGGCAATAGCTAGTATAACCACGATTCAATGTTGTATTTTAACAAAGTAGCCCTGGTTTTAATTCATTATCATCCTGACATGTGCAGCAATCTCTGATAGTTTCCTACTTAATACTTCAGATATTTATTGGACAAAAAGAACAGCTAACAATGAACTTCAGTAAAGCGTAGATATTTTTCTCTTAGTAGATTCGGAGCATTTTACTTATTTACATTCTAGAAGGAAGCTCTGTGGAAGCTCTCTCTTTTTTTTTCATCATAAGAATAAGGCTTTATAAGTTATTACAGACATCGGCAGTGTTTGCATTTGAAGGCTTTCACTTTTTATTTAGCTATTATTTTCCCTCACGTATCATGTCACAAGGAAGTCTTCATATAAATCCTGTCAATCATATTGTTGCTAGATATT
>JAOVVB010000008.1:14894675-14908220 GCA_028570985.1 Heterobranchus longifilis
CCCCCCCCCCCCCCCCCAAAAAATAATGAAATAAACAAATAAAAAATTAACAGGAGGGGGAAAATACTTTTTACTTCGCACCAGAAGTTTATATTGAATCTTGCCTTCAGGAAAAATGACATTAGAATTGCAATTGTTCAGAAATTAATATAAATTAATTACTTTACACTTTGATTTATTAAATAGATTTCAGTATAAATAATGTTGCCATGTTGTAGATTCTTCATCGTTGCTGACAGATACCTATAAAAGAGTATAACGCTAGCAGGGCAAGAAGTAGCTGTTTTCCAGCACACGCATCAACGTTGAATCACTAAACTCAAATATGTTTGTCCCACTGAAGAGGTAGGTGAAACCTGAAAAGCACGGCGCAAACTAAATCTTTGTACATAGTTATATAGTTATTATGTATGAATTAGCCCAGATGATTAACAGATGTTTACTGATTCATTAAATACTTACCAGTGTACTGGAAAGCTGCAGTAACCTTTCCTGTTATTCCTGGGAATCTCACGTTCACCAGTTTAGGGTAGCCCCTGTCCATTGCCTTGTTATTTGTGTCATAGCTTTCAAAATATTTGAAATAATTAAGGCAAAAAAAAAAAACTTATGACTTCTTATTATATTTTTCTCTCTTTTAAACAGTAATACACTGTGATGTACCTGTAGTATGTTTTGCCAACAAAGAACAATGTCTTTCCAGTATCATCATAAACTGCAGCATTAATTTTCTTCACTTTAGTTGGCAAGCTGAAGCTCGAAAGATTCATGCGATTCACAACATCATAACCATTGACAGCCCAGACCTTCTGACCTATAGATCATGAGCATGAGTTAACACAAATTCTCGTATAATGGCTCCAGAAGATTAGTATTGTTTTACCTTTAAAGATGTACATCAGATCAGCTGATGGATCCTCAAATGCAGCATCGATGTTATCTGGAAGTTCAGACCAAAAGGTCTTAATCAGAAATTGTTCAGTTTGATGGATCTGAGGGTGCTGGCGCCAAAAAAATCTAAACAGCGAAAATATTCATCAAAATGTTAAACCTTAAAAGATTCTCAAACAATAATTTAGAATATTGGGTTTTAGAATATGTTAATAACCATGCATACTTATTTTTAAAGAAGAATGTTTCTCTACGCAGGGTTGTGACAGCGTCCAGGACCAGACTGGGGTCACAGGCATTTGGAGTGGATGGATGTATCCGGACATCGAGTGTTTCGGGATTTTTGCCTGTTGAATTATATTAATGAGATGTTCTACAAGTCAGATAACAGATAACAAGTCAGGTAGTAAGAGAATTTAAATTTTCAGAAGCTTACCATAGGAAGCCTGAATTTTACTGACGTCATCTTGAGGAAGAACAAAGCTGTCGAGATCTCTGTAGGTGTACCTTGAATTCATAAGAGCTCCAGGATCACTGGAATGGTTAAGACCCAGGGCATGGCCGAATTCATGAGCAGCCACCATGAACAAGTTGTATCCTGTGATATCCCAATGAAGATGGATGTGTAAGTTTTTTTTTTTAAGTATTATTATTTTTGGATTTTTTACATTGTGTATGTTTCAGATTTGAAGATATATGAGCATATTTACCATTAGGAGATTTAAAGGTGAAGGTCTCATCGTCATCAAAATGAGTATCTCCACCAAGACCAGGAGCAGGGCCGAAGGCATGAGCCAAGATGCCATCAGGTCCATCAAATGGGGAGCCATCACCATGATCTGCAAAAATAGAAAACATGTTCTATTAAGCTCAATATAAATTTGAAAATTTTTTCTTTTAACATAAATCCTTAAGCAGCTAAACCTGTCATCACTAAATGGTGCTCTGCCCTGTGAAATATTACAAACGCTGGCCTTCACAGTCTCTAACTCACCCTGTCAATAATAACCTTATATAAAATTCCACAAGACAAACATCAAGACATTGCTGAAAGAAAATTACCCTGGATTAAAACAGTAGCCTCACCTCCGACAGTGAAAGAGATCATGATATCAGCAACCCCGTTGTAGATTCGGGTAAACCTCAATGGAGTGACTCGAGCCCAGACTTGCAGCGCTCTCTCGATAGCACGGTTCACTTCATCTACAGGCATATCAGAAGTGTAATTCTCAATCCTGTAGGATAAAATAAAAATGTGGTAGTATAACCAAACCAAATTGTTTCTTTAACACAAAATGCTAAAATGGCTTTTAAACATTGCATTGCTTTGGCACCTGTAGGTCAACTTGTTTGTAGACCATTTATAATTTCTGGCTTTGTCTAGAACTCCACAGTGAGGCTTTTTCATTATCTCCAGCATTTCAGCATCCAGGGTTCCTGTCATGTTTAATCTGGAAAATTGATGCGTCTCACTGACTTTCTGTCCAAAAGATGGTTTGTCCTTCTCTTCCATGCTGAATAAATCTTTCATCTGATGGATTAAATCGAAACAAACTAGAGTTAAAACACTGGATAAATAATAATACATTTTCTGTTATCTGTAGCTGCAAAATGGAATGCAATTCTTACCTTTGCTATTTCTTCATCACTGTTCACAGTAGGTGGAGGTACAGGACCTGAGAGAACCCTGAACACCAGAGCAGTGAGGACACACAAAGGGGAGAAAGTCTGCATTTTGTTTTTTCTCCAAGTGTCTGATAATTTTGGTTTTACCACCTGCTTTTATACATGGAAAAGGATGGCATATTGAGCAACATCCTGAGTCATGCGGGCCATTTGATTTAGTTAGAATTGTTCTTCATCTGGAAATGGCTATTATTAATCTAATTGTTCCCAGTAGCCTCTCTAACAGCACTTCAGAGGTTGCAGCATACAGAGGTACAACTTGAAACCATCTCGGAAACACTTAAGCTTTCATTCTATCATGGCTCAACATGAAAAAACAAAAAAACAAAAACAAATAGCAGGCGCGGCAAATGTACAGTAAGTGTAAAAGGAGTACACATAACTTTATAAAAAATATTGGCTCTTTGTGCTGTTTTTAGCAGGGTTGAACACTTTCCAATCCTAATCTACATCATGATCTTCCTAGTTGTTCTAGATATATATCTTTGTGTATATTGTTTATCTGTGAGATGTTAATGTTGTTGATTTTAACAGACACTTCCCAAACTATGTTGAGCCACACACTATAAAAGCTTGCTCCATCCGAAAACAAGCCACGTCATACCATGTTGCTGCTTCCACTGAATCTTTTTAAATAAACCTGAATCTCCAGTGAATCACTTGTACAGTTTAATTCCCATTAATCCGCTGTAAAAACCAAATCAGGCATGCTACAAGGTTACTGCTTTCCAGGAAAGAAAACCTCTATCAGATATTGTATGCATAAAATAGTTGACTCCCTGATGCTGGCTAAGTTGTTGATTTCTTGTAGTGGCATATCATTGGTCTTTAGCAGGCTTATCTATGCCCATGTAGGCAGTGTGACAAAATCTATGAGGTGCCCTTTTTTTCAAGCCTAAGATGAAGTAGGTGATGATTAATGAAAGTCAATAACTGAAATCAGTAGAATTTAAAATGCTAGTTCTCTGGAAAAGTCTGACTGGATCAGAAAACATTCTTGGCAGAATGTTCAGAGGATATACATACGAGCTAGCATCTTCAACATCTTTCTGTGCAGCACCTCAACATGCTTCAAGGCCACTACCACCGTCCCATACCCAAGAAAAACATCTATCAAGAACATCTACCATCCCTTTGCATTCACCCCACCATAATCAAGTGCTTTGAGAGACTTATCAGGAGGAACATCAAGACCCTCTGCATGTCACATATTGTTATAATCACTAAAAAGATGACCCTCTGACTGGCGCTGACATACCTGGATATCCACATTTAACTTCTGTTCCTTGACTTCAGGCCAGCCTTAAACACCATAATTTCTGAGTACCTGATTGGAAAGCCTTGCCTTCTCGGCCTGAACACCTCCCTCTGCAACTGGACCCTAGTCTTCTTGAGTGGGAGACCTCAGTCAGTCCTAATTAACACAGAATCTCTGAAACCTGTAACACCCCTGGGCTGTATGCTCAGTCCGCTGCTAATTACTCTGGAGATTATCCATTGGTGGGTGACATCAGCAAGAACAATGAGTCAGCATACAGCGAGCAGGTGCAGCAGCAAATGGACTGGTGCACAGCCAACAACCTTATTCTGAAGGTAGACAAAATTAAGTATATGATTGTTCAGATCAGGAGAGCACGAAGCGAACACTATCAGCTACACATTGATGGCTTTGTCATGGAGATCATTAGGAGCTCCAAATTCACCTAATGGAGAACCTCAGCTGGGTCTTCAACCCCAACACCAACGCCTTAAATCATAAAAAGCCTATCAGTGTTTATACTTTCTGCAAAGACTAAGACATTTCCCACCCTCCATCTTTAATAAATTCTTTACGAAAGAACATCCTGGGTGGCTGTGTTGCTGCATGGTTTGGAATGTGGTGGTGGGGGATTTTATTTCAGCGTGTACTGTACCTGCAGTATATGGTTGAAATGTCAGTAAAAGTCACTTGACTTCACCTGGCTTGATTTTCTCATTCACCACCCATGTAACTCTGCATTCTGTAAATACTGATTAATTACTATTCATACCTATCATTCACGTTGCTGCTTCAATGGCTTTCAAAAGAATACCTTAGAATTCACTTTATAGGAATTGTTCTGTCCCAATTCAGTCTTCTTACCCTCAAGAAAGATAGAGGTATATAGAGCTGGGCTGACTGGCCGGAAGTCCAAGAACCAACAACATAGGCAGAGAAAAAAGACATCAGCCAGCTCCATTGGACAAAATGATTTCTGTCCATGCTTTATTTTCTAGTTCTAGTTCTAGGCTTGGTATTTTTTTGGTTTTGGCTGTCACATGCATTTCTCATTTATAATTATGGATTATTCCAGTTTGTTCCTTATTCTGATAATGATTCATAGATAAACAAATAACAATATGGCAAAATAACAATATGCCACCTGTATATATGCATTGGTTATCATACAAATGTAATATACCTATAGCCAGGCCCATACATTTAAAAACAAATATAAGTGTGGACATTTGGTCACTGTACCCCACCACATGGAATTTGAATTGAAACACTTAAGATAAGAGAAAAATCAAGACTTTCAGCTTTAAATCCAGTGGTTTAACAAAAGTGTGGCATTCGGTAATTACAGCCATTTTCATAGCCACACACATTTTGATGGGCTTTTGATAGTCCATAAAGTGGGCAGGCATCAACATGGGCTATGAGAAAGAACTTTAAATTTTAGCAGGTAAGTGAGTGAGTTTTTATTATGTGCAAAATCAAATTTTTACTATGCAAAAAACATTATAAAGCATTCTATTTTTACTTTAGTTGTCTCATGAAACAATTTAGAGAAGAATTGTCATGGCACGCCAGGTCACACCCACTTGTCAAACCAAACCATGATCTGAGACTCCATTCCACACTCCACACCTGCCACACACTTACCAGCCATATGCAGGATAACCACACAGAAGCCGTTCAGCCACCTAACACCCTGGGGTTCACTCAACTTTCCATCCCAGACCTCACAAGACCTTCGTATGAAACCCTGCCTGAACCCATGCAAATTGTCCACACACGCCTTTCACTAATGGAGCGCCATTTGGTACGATCAGGTAATTCTGGGAGTACAAGGGGCCCCTAAGCTTAAGCCTCTCACAGATTCTCGACCGCTGTTCCTGATAACCTTGACCTATGATAATCAGTCTCACATCATGGATTATAGATTCTGGAGCCGAACAAAATCTAACAGCAGCATGCATAATCAGCCGTCTAAAGATCCCATCTTATCCACTCAGCCAGCCTCTTCGCGTTCAGGCACTAGGTGACAGTAAACTTCCACCAGTCAATTACCACTCAGCTCCACTCACCCCACAGCTCTCTGGTAATCATGCTGAAACCACCTCCTGATCATCCAAAGCCCCCAAGCTCCAGTAGTCTTGGGTCTCCCATGGCTCAAGAAACACAACCCTTATATTGACTGGGCTAGGAACAGCATCCTCGAATGGAGCCCTGCCTGTCTTTCCTCTTGCCTCTGTTCCGACCCCCCTCAGGAACACACCAACCACCTCACAAGAAGAGATTTCTTGCCTTTCTTAGGTCCCTGTCGAATACCACGACCTTAAACAGGTGTTCAGCAAATTAAGTGCTATTTCTCTCCCCCCTCACCACCCCTACGACTACGCCATTGACCTCCTCCCTGGTACCACCCCCCAAGGGCCATCTCTATCCATTGTCATGCCCTGAAAGAAAGGCCATGGAACAGTACATTTCTGAGTCCCTAGCCACCGGAATCATTCGCCCCTCCTCCACCCCAGCCGATGCTGGATTTTTCTTTGTGGAGAAAAATGTATAGACTACAGGGGGCTCAATGAAATTACAGTCAAGAACTGCTATCCACTTCCCTTGATGTCTATAGCTTTTGAATTACTGTACTCCAAGATGCTCACGTGTTCACCAAACTTAATCTCAGAAATGCTTACCACCTAGTCAGGATCAGGGAGGGTGTCGAATGGAAAACAGCCTTTAACACCCCCACAGGCCACTATGAATACCTGGTGGTCCCATTTGGCCCAACTAATGCCCCAGCAGTGTTCCAGGCTCAAATTCCTGGGGTTTGCTAACTTCTACCAATGCTTCATCAGAAACTACAGCCTGGTAGCCACTCCCCTCACCACTCTCGCCTCCATTAAGTTTCCCTTTCAGTGGAACTCTCAAGCCCAGTAAGCATTTAACCATCTCAAGTGTTTATTCACCACGGTGCCTATTTTTGTCTTTCCTGACCTTGCACTTTAGTTCATCATTGAGGTTGAAGCCTCCAAAACAGGAGTTGGAGCAGTTCTCTCTCAAAGATGTCCTCGAGATAACAAACTTTACCCAAGCTCGTTTTTCTCTCGCCAACTTACACCCACCAAGCGCAATTACGACACACTGGGGATCATAAGCTTTTAGCTCACCCTAGAAGAGTGGAGACACTGGCTGGAGGGAGCTGACCATAGAAACCTCGAGTATCTCAAGGCGGCTAAAAGATTGAATTCACATCAGGTACGAAGTTCCGTTTCTCCCCAGATTTAACTTCACCCTGTCTTACTGCCCAGGCTTCAAAAACACTAAGCCTGATGCCCTCTCGTCAATTTGCCACCCCTCAGGACACACCCACCATCTTACCACCCCAATGTCTGGTGGCAGCCACTCAGCAAAAAATCAAGTCTTGCAATCAGGTGCTAGCAATGTTCCCCCCGGGAGACTCTTCGTCCCAGCCACAGTCCGCCACCTAGTACTAGAGTGGGGCCACAACTCAAAGCTAGCATGTCATCCAGGAGCCACCCGCATTCTTACCCCGCTACAGCAACGTTTCTGATGGCTATCTATCACAGAGGATGTTAAGAACTTTGTGGCCACATGCACCAGGAACAAGACACCCACCACCCGCCTGACGGTCTACTCAAACCCCTCCCCATTCCCCACCACCCATGGTCCCATATTGCCCTTGATTTAGTCACTTGGTTACCCCCTCCAACAATAACACATGCATACTTACCACAGTCGACTGTTTTTCCAAAGGCGCTCACTTTGATCTTCTCCCCAAACTCCCGTCCACCAAAGAATGAGCCGAGCTCAAGATCAACCATGTATTTCGTCTCCATGGGCTCCCGGTAGACATAGCCTCAAACAGGGGTCCCCAGTTTTTAGCTCAATTCTGGAAGGCTTTTTGTAGCCTCATCGGCACAACACCTAGACTCTCGTCTGGTTTTCACTCCCAGAGCAATGGCCAAGACAGAACATGCTAATCAGGAGCTTGCGAAGACCCTGAGATGCATGACCTCTCGGGATGCAGCTTTGTGGACCCATTTCCTCCCCTGCGTATCCCCACCTCTGCCATTGCTATGCACGTCTCCATTCCAATGCTGTTTAGGCTACCAGACACCATTATTTCCCACCCAGGAGGAGGAAACCGCTGTCCCATCAGTCCAAGCCTTTTTCCGCCGCTGCAAAAACATATGGCGACAGCTGACGCGCACTGTGAGCATCTTTCAACATAAGGCCAACTGGCACCACTCTGCAGCCCCAAAGTACAAAGAGTCATGCTCTCTACTTGCAACCTGCCACTCAAGACTACATCCAGAAAACTCTCGCCTAGATTCATAGGCCCCTTTACGATTTCACTCATCATCAACCCGACCTCCGTCAGACTGGCTCTCCCTCTTTCTGTGCACCGAGTTCACCCCACGTCTCTCAAATCTGCAGGTTGGTTTAGTGCTCTCTGGCTCCACCCCCTAACCCTCCTCCACCACCTTGACTCATAGATGGGGGCAAAGCCTTCACTGTCCGTTAAACTGCTCAAGTCTTGAGGATGCGGCCTACAGTATCTCGTGGACTGGTAAAGCTACGGACCTGAGGAGAGGAGCTGGGTGCCAGCCAGATTTATCCTGGACCGCTCTTTGATCTTGGACTTCCACCAACTTCATTCCCGAGGCCTTACCTTAGGGTACTTACACGGCACGCCAGATCACGCCCACCTGTCAAACCAAACCATGATCTGCGACTCCATTCCACACTCTGTTTCTGTGCTTCTATTTTGCCGCTTCAATTACTGGCTCAATCACACCTGTTCCTCATTTCATTAATCCCTCTGCCATATTTATCTCACTCACAAATAACCACCCATTGCCAAATTATTGTGGCATGCCCTTGACTTTCAGATGTTGACCCATCCTTTGTTTCTTGGATCTCGCTCACATCTTACATTTTGGATTATTGTTTCTTGGTTTTCTGCATACCGACCCTTGCTCTCGTTTTACGACCACGATTCTGGATCATGGACTTTCACACCCACGACCACAATTATTCCACAATTATACAGTTTTAGTTGTAAAGCTTACAAAATATAAGGCGAATAATATAAAATAATGATACTTACAGAATAAAAGCTCTAACATCAATTTAAATGACATGGTTGCATCTGTATTCTGTATCTACATTAAATTTTTTGTCTTTTTGGCTTTTCTCTTGTGAACTGCAGTAGGTTCATCCCTGTAGATATTCCAGCGGTAATCAGGATAGAGAATGGAGTGGACAGACTCCATTTTTTTTTTTGGTATTTTCTTTCCATGCCAGCAATATCCTGGTGGAATCTCTACCCATGCTCATCACTCACTACGCCACAGTCCAAAGGGAAATAGTCTAAATGCGAGTGTAAGTTTGTTTTTCATACACATCTGCCTTGCTGTTCCCGAGAAACTCTATTTTTCACAGTTTTTAGAAACTTTTCATAAGAATATTGGAAACCTGGTGCTGTTTTGTCCATAGCATTTACAAAGTTTTTCATCAGGCCCAGCTTTATGTGTAATGGTGGTAACAAAATCTTCTGAGAGTTAACAAGAGCTGGACTTTGGACATTTTTCTTTCCTGGCTCCAAGGACTGTTGTGATGGCCTGTTTTTCTTGACATAATGAGAATCTCTGGCTCGACTGTTTCATTCAAAGAGGAAATAGCAGTACTTTGTGTTTTCATCCTGCAGGCCAAGCAACGGGACAATAACTTTAAAAATCACCAAAGAGCTGCCACTGATGTTCTTCATACATTATACTGTACTGTACATCTCAGCAGCTGTTTCATGTTTTTGTATGTTTCTTTCATGTAGACTGCATGCCCCCAGTAACGAACGGCAAAACATTGACATTGTGCAATAAAACAGCTTTTAGACTTGTTTTAGATTAATCTATGAACAATCTCCATTCATTTCTATTGTGGGAAATGTTAAATGATATTATTGCAATAAATATCACTGAAAAGTCACCTTCCACTAAGAAATACTGAACCAGATCTTTTTGGTGATCATGGAAAATAGAGATCCTGACATTATACTGCAATAGGTTACACTGTGGTAATCTGGGGCCCATTAGCTCTGCCTTACTCCTATAGGCAATTCCAACTCCCTGACCAGGTCATTTAGTTTACTCTGTGTGGTAAATGTGGTTCAGGAGGAGCATACAGTGGGCTAAAGTCTGGATCCGCTGACATAGATGGATCAGTTGCATCCTGCTCATTGTCTTGATCGTCATCTGAGTCTAGAAAGTAGGATTCTGCTGGATCTGGAATTGAAACAGTTCCTCACAATGGGGTACAGGACGCAGCGCAAAAAGAATGTTTGGATATTCCACGGTCCACTTCTTCTTTCTTGAGATCTCTTTTGCAATTATGGGAACTATGCAAAAAGAGGAATCGCTGCTATGATTGATGGGTTCCCTCCACAACATTGGGACTGTGAAAGGCATGGACTTTTTCTTTTTGTTCAGCCAATGACACAGATAAGTTGCACAACAACAATGAGGAGCCTAACTCTTGTCCTGATCTCTATTTAGCATCCAAAATATAGGTGGTTTGCCTTTTCCACCACTGCTGATATTCTTTTATCACATAACACACCTTTTTTAGAAGGTAAAAAATCTGAAAAGATCAAACAATTTATCCAAACTTTTGCCTGCTACTGTAAATCAAAGAGAAACACAAAGACAGACTTACAATAGCAAACACAACAACATTTTAGGGTTGAATAAAATGAACACAACTTATTCGCATGTATATTCGTCTTGACAAGAGCTATAAGTGTTATCATATAATGAATTAGAAAGTTCAATGTAACAACCAAGATTCATTTACTAAGGAGACAAAGTGTTGTTTAAGCTAAAATAATATTAGCAGGTGTGTTTTCTTACTAAATGTGATTCTGTGACTGTTTTTGGATGTCGGTTTTGGCAGGCAGCTGCTCTCCCATCTCTACAGTACTGAAGGTGAATCTTTTGGTAGTATGCAGTACCGTACCTACTTTCTTTCATGATGTTAGCTAGAATCAGAACTTAGTAAGATAACATAAAAAGAAGATAAATTTGTTTAATGCTAACAAAGCTGAACTAAATTTTCTATTAAAAACTGTGTTGTTTAATGCAAGTTGGCTCTCACTGTTATATATTTAAAATGCATTTCATTTCAGGCACTGTGTTATTGTTCAGAAGTTCGGCGGTTCGAGTCCCAGCTCCACCAGGTTGCCATTGTTAAGCCCTTAACCCTATCTGCTCCAGGGGCACTGTATCATGGTTGACCCCGCGCTCTAACCCCAGTTACACTGGAATATGCAAAGAAAAAATCTCACTGTGCAGTAATGTATATGTGACAAATAAAGCCTTAACTAACTTAACTGAATGCCACTTTAGCATTCAGCTTCATGTAAATGGAAACATTTTCACAGTGTAGAAAACTGAAAAAAGGTAAAGACTTGTAGGACATAGTATTATTATATTATATGTCGGTTCAGTGTCTATTTATCTTAACACTAGGGGAAGTGAAAGTGATGGTTTCATCTTCACAAAAATTTGCATCTCAACCATAGCCACTAGATGGAGCAAAAGTATGAGTCAGAGTGCTGGATAGTCCATGAAGCGGGCAGGCATCACCATGGGCTCTGAGAAAGAACTTTACATTTTAGCAGGTAACAGAGTGAGTTTTTACTACGTGCTACTGTAAGTCAAATTTTTACCATGCAAAAATATTATAAAGCATTCTCTTTTTACTTTAGTTGTCACTCAAATCATTTAGAGGAAAATAAAAAGGCTTTTAACGTAATTCATTAAAAGTGTTAATGATCCGCATTAAACATCAGATATAAAACAAAACCCCACAGTGTTTTCTTACAGAAAGTAAGATTTCGCTTACATTTACGCTCATTTACAAAACTAGAGAAGGTAAAAAACTAAGAAGGTAAAAAAAAGTGTACATTTAGTTCACAGTCTATCTACAAAACAAGTTCCATGGTCATTTACTTATTTATTTATCAAAAATTCTGTTACAGTTTTAATTACACATTACTAAATAATAGGCTACAGATGCATTTCTATTATCACAATAGTTAAGAGTTAATTTTTTTTAGTGCATTAGCGAGATTAGGAGTCAATCATAAAATTATAATAACAGCCCAAACAGAAAAATATTTCTCCTCTAAATACTTTGTGTTTTTTTTCGGATGGGCTTTTAGACTCAGGCGATCAGACTTTTGCAGTCACTCCTCAATCCAATAACAAGCCAGCAGCAATGTGAAGCACACAGGAGAAAGGAACATGTATGTGACATGCCAGAAGCTATTTGCATATCTCTGCAAGCCCTTTGCATTTGGCTTCATTACAATGTCTACTGGACACACGGTCTTGACCATATCCACCCTCGCTCAGCCATGCTTGGCATTGACATTCTTGATTGTTTTAAATACTGCCAGTCATGATGATAAGAATAATTAGATAGTTCATGCAATTAAATCTTTTATATTTTAAAACCTGCTGGATGAGGTCGGGCATAGAGTCAAAAAGACCTCTTCAGTGTCAGGTAGAACTATAATTCGCCAATATGTTGTCTAACTACTTTTAGCCACAACTGTAGTAGTCTTTCACACACAAAAAATCGGCTGAATTGTTGCTAGCTTGTTGTAGTGGAAATATATATTGTTTTCAATTATGTTTTTCATCAGTTTTCAAAGGCAGAATCAATGTGTATAAAAATAAACAAAAAATATTGTATATTTGTATGCATATTCTGAAACAGCACTAGTTAAAGTAATAAATTACACACAACTTGTTCCTGTTTAGTGTTACAGCATTCTTCTCAGTATCTTAGACTTTCCCACTGTTCCCACTAAAAATGTTCATGGTAAGAGAATGTTCTGATCTACATTGTAAAAATAATAATAATCTAATCATTAATACATGGTACAAATCTGGCAGCAAACTCGCCAAACAGTTACCATCAAATCACAGGAAAAATCCAAATGTTATTCTACAGTACGTTTCCGTGAAAAAAAAATAAAGGTACTGTATCTATATTCTCACTGTGATTTTACAGCCCAACTTTGTTAGAATTGTTTTCTACAATTTTTACAATTATAAAAACATATCTAAAAAAAACAACAAAAAAAACACAGCAAACATCCTGAAAAATGACTTGGATTTCATTTGGATGTTTGTAAACTTTAGCTTTTTAATAAAAGTTATATATAACATAGAATGTACATATTTCTACAATTAAAACAGTGATAAAGTATTTAAATTAAATACATTATTCAATGTAAACAATGTGAACCCAATGTCATCTGTCATATTACATGCATATCCTTTATATTTATAGCAGATTATATATATATATATATATATATATATATATATATATATATTTAATGATTCACTTCACAGTTCATCTACAATATCTCCCCGTACAGAACACTATTAGTTAAACACAATTTTAAATATCTTTAATCCATTACTCCTGTAAGCTTTGTTTTACACCGTGTTCCAAATAATTATGCAAATTGGATGTAAGTGTCATAAACATTAAATGTTTGGTTTTTAAATTAAACTCATGGATGGTGTTGCGTTTCAGGGCTCTTTAGATCACTGAAATGAATCTCAGACACCTGTGATAATTAGTTTGCCAGATGAGCCCAATTAAAGGAAAAGTACTGAAGA
>JAOVVB010000008.1:14916429-14926724 GCA_028570985.1 Heterobranchus longifilis
TTAATTATGTTGCATATTTTATATTGTATTGTGTACATTCTTTTAATGAAATGTGAGCATAATCACCCCTAGAAGATTTGAAGGTGAATGTCTCATCATCATCGAAATGGGCGTCTCCACCGATCCCAGGAGCAGGGAAAAATGCATGAGCCAAGATACCGTTAGGTCCATCAAATGGGGAGCCATCTCTGTGATCTGAAAACACAAAACAGTTCATGTGTTTATTGTGCTAAAAACTTTTCATTTTGTCCAGATTTCTGATTTTATAAAAATGATTTCATGGGCTGCCTTTTACAATCTTCAGCCTACCCTGTCAACAAGAACCTTTTCAATATTCTGTAATATTTTGCAGGAAAGACTTTTCAGTGGGAACAAACGACACTGTGGGACATTTTTAGAAAGTTCTTAAAACATTAACACCCCAAACATCATTGGGCCTAGTTGTGTACAACAAAATTTTCAGGGCATTTTCATCGAGTAGTTAGTAATAACTTAAAAAATTTTTTTTATAAACTACCTACAAGACACCTCTTAAGGAGTCTTGAGTTTTAAACATTTTCTACAAACAACCTGAAAACTAGCCTACATGCTCACTGGGAGGGCCGTTTGTTGACAGATAATGTTTTAATTTCCACTGAATAAAGTAGGAGACTCACCTCCGGTAACAAAAGAGATCATGATGTCAGCTACACCGCTGTAGATACGGGTGAACCTCAAAGGAGTGACACGAGCCCAGACTTGCAGAGCTTTCTCAATGGAGTTGTCTACTTCAGCAATGGACACATCAGGTGTGTAATTCTCAATCCTATAGAATATAAATAACAAAGTCTGTCTCGATAAATTTATTCATCCTTTGTTTCATGAAGCTAGAAAAGGGATAATTTAATACACTATATTACTTTGTTACCTGTAAGTCAATTGGTTTGTAGACCATTTGTAAGTTAAAGGTCTGGCTCTGTAAGAAGCCACATCTGGAACCCCACAGCGAGGCTTCTTCATCATCTCCATCGTTTCATCGTCCAGAGTTCCTGTCACCTTTAACCCGAAAAACTGCTGCATCTCACCCAGCTTCAAGCTCATCTCATTGATCTTGCGTCCAAAAGACGACTTGTTCTCTTCTTCCATGTTGTACAGTTTTTTCAAGTAATTCTGGTTAATTAGATACAATTGACAGTTAAAGACCTGACTCAGTAAAATCGTATGTAATCTTAAACTGCACAAGGTGAAACCATTCTTACCTTTGCAAATTCTTCATCATCCTTGTCAATAGATGGTGTTACAGGACCTGAGTGAACCCTGAGCACAAGGCCAATGAGGACACACAACTGGTAAGTCTTCATCTTGTTTCTCCTTCAAGAAACTCATGTAGTGTGGGCTTTGCTGCCTCCTTTTATATAAGATAAAGGGTGAAGTATTGAGCAACCACCTGAGTCATGAGACGGTGACATAATATAAGGAAGGAAATTACAGATAACTCCATATTGTGAATAGGGCTTAAATATTCAACCAACAGAATTTGACAACAAATGTTTGGAACGTAAAATTACTATTCATATTGGAAATGGGAAATTGGATAAGATATTATCTCGGTTTTATTTTATTTTATCTTTTGTAAGTTGTGAGTTATAATGGTGTCATAAGATACTTTAACTAAAGTGATTTTCCCTCTAGTCTTATGTCTTATTTCCATCATTAATATAGATAAATTATTGATAAAACATCCATATGACATCATATTTTAAATCTTTTTCTTCCTGTCTAGTTAATCTTTTGTGTAAGCTGTCATGTTCTCATGTTCTCATACATCACATGGTGCATTAGGCTATTGTGGGGGCTATGAGTAGGATTCTAATTATGAATCATTTTAATTATTTTTATTTATGTGTGTGCATGCATGTACATCTTGTATGTGGTTTTGGTGAGTGTTTTGGTTAATGATGTAATTATGGCCACTTCTGTTATTCTGGCTTGTCTGGAGCCAAAGTTGAGCCATATACTGTCAATGATTACTTAAAACTTAATGACTAACATCAAGTTTACAAGGAAGGATATTGAAAAATATCACAAAGTACCTTTTTCCCACACATCACTATATCAGGTACTACTATTTTATTTACTACTACCGCAAATATCAATGTACCAACACCACTGTCCCAAATATCACCATCTCACATATTACTATAATCAGGTGTTACTGCCCCATGTACCACTGCCCAATATATCACTGTATAAAATATCACTCTCCCAAAAATCACTCTCATAAATACCGCTAAAGGAATTATCACTGTGCCAAATGATCCTAGTTATCTGCATTAAATACCACCATCTCAATGTCTCAAAATACTACTGGCACAAGTATCCCACGACAAAATACCACTGTTTCAAACAGAACTGCCTCATAGACTACATCAGTGAATCCGAAAACTTCTGGCTGAAGTACAATTGTCCTAAATAACACTGTCCTAAATAACACTGTCTCAAACAAATGCTCGAGGGGCAAATAAATGCGAGACACTTAGGGCATGTCCAAGCTTGTAAAGAGCATCAGCAAAGAAAATTATAGCCTTCAGCAGAAGCACATGTGTATTTACTTCACAATGTACAGGATGTCCTCTCATGAAATACTATTATTTAAACACCATAAGCCTGCTTTTGACAAGATAGAAAATACTGTATGTGTATTGGTTTAACTTGATCTTTATATGATTATTATTATTTTTTTTAAATCTCATTTAGACTATCAGTTAAGAGTAATAGGAATGCTCCTTATACATAAAGTGTTGAATATCCTTTAAGGAGCTTGTTCATGGCTTAAGTAGCATTTGCCCCGAATATAACTGCATTAAATAAAAAATCTGAAGTTGAATTCAATTCTTTCAACCCAAGTTGAATCTGGACTTATCCTATGCTTAGTTTTCCTACTTTTCACTAAAAGTTAAAGAAAATATCACATATTTTAAAGTTGTGATACTGTACTCAAAGTCGATGACATGCAGAATAAAAACTATTTGTTTAATTTATTCGAAGCTAGTAATTTTTAACAAAACATGCAGAATAATTTACTACCTGAAAAAAGTTGTATGTATTTAAAATATGGTGTGTATACAGCAATGTTAAATTTGTTATATAATTTATAGTAAACAAAAATTTGGTGAAACTTGATCAGATTAGTTGTTTGCTTATTATTATTTTTCTCTCACAGATTTATAACAAAAACCTAAACTAAAATTACTACATTTCCTTTACAGAATTTGTAAGTCATTGTATACAAACACAGTTGCATGAATTCTTGGAATTTCCAAATGGCATCACAAAACCACAAACCACATTTCCGGCCAGCTTGTGAAAGGTCTTCTGTTACGATTGGTCTAGGTGTAAATTCAGTGAGGTCTTGTAAAACACTTTTGGATAATTTTTTACTACTTCCTTTTTTTAGCCTAGCTAGATATGTTTATGAGAGTTTTATGAACTATTATTTGATTGTCTGATTGTCACATCTAATACTTTTTGTTGGGAATGATCTTGTGAATGCATACTGCTCCTAAAATAAAATTTCTTAGTAACTTTGTTGTTAAGTAGTATAAAGTTTTTAAAGTGATTGTGACCCAGGTCTGCTTCTTATTCAAAGAAACTGTAACCAAGACAAAGCAATATCCCTCTGGGATTAATAAAGTTCTTTGAATTTTTGAATCTTCACCACTCAGAAAGCATAGTGTTCAATAGTAATATAAGTGTGAACTACTTATTCACTATATACTGTACACTATGCACCGATGCTTGAATATTAAGCTTCCCAAAATATGCCAAGATGTCCCAGTGCACCATGCTTTCTCTCTCTTTTGTCAGGTGGACAATACTTGAGTAGTTGTAATTAGTTTTATAGTATTAGTTAATAGTATTAGTTATGTGTATTTATAATTTACTTGGGTATTATTGACATTTTATTACTTGGTCTCACTTAGTTTAATAATTGTACGTATGCTACACATCAATCAAAAGAGTTTAGTTTATCATTTTTGCTTTGCATCCAGTCGAGTTCTAAAATTGGTATTAAAAAAAGGATTAATCTTGATAATTATTTTTAAAGTGATATAATCTGATTAGCAGTAGAGCTATCTGTGTGTGTGGAGTCAACAAATGTATACAATATATATACAATGCTGTCTTGCCATGCCTCCCAAAATGAAAATAAAGGGAATTGAGGTAAAAAAAAATTCCCACTATATTTAAATGCTAAATAATTTTCGTGGCTAATGCCTGTTTAGCAAGTGAATATTTTGTAATCTAGCCAAATATCTATAATATCTTAAAATAAGATGACAACAGACCAAATTTAAGATTATTAAGCTTATTTCTATTCAAATGTTACTAAAATTGTAAGCGAAAATTTCTTGTTCTATTGGCAGTGACTTTTGCTTCTTTCAAGAAATTATTTACTAAAACTAGCAAAATGATATGCCAATGAAACAATAATTTTTATTGCTTCTTTTTTTTGCAAAGTTTTATTAGAAATAAGCTGATCTTTTTTTGTTTAATTTTACTTGCTAAGATACTGAATTTCTTTTCTTTTCTTTTTTTTTTTTGCAGTGAATTCCAGCATTAACAAAATTTGTTAGGAAACACTTAAATTTCTTTTGCTAATGGTAAATATTGCAAACTTACAGAGATAGAGTGAGGTTTATAGGCAAAATTGTGAAACTTTGAATGGTTTTGGATAACTAATAAAAGTTACATTTCAAATCAAGCTATGGCATGAACTAAATTTCACAACAGAAATTTGGAGAATGTACTAATAAATCATTATCATCATCATCATCATCATTATCATTATCTTCATCATGACAGTACACAATTGAAACTTTGTAAAACAGGTGTTTTTTATGAAATATTGAAGGGAAATGGTTTAAAGTGGTATCGAGGAGGAAAAATAGAATTTAAGAGAAATAATAAGAAAACAGATTAGACTAAAGGGAAATGTTAAGCAAAAGAAAGGTTCAAAAGGTCCAAATTACACATAATGTGTGAGTGTGTGCTTGTGTGACCTGCAATGGATTGGCCTGCGTTGGAGAGAACAAGTGAGTGAGAGTGTTGAGGAAAATGAGATATAAGTAAATTATAGGGAAAAAAAAGATAAAAAGGAAGGGTTTAAGAGAAATATTGCGAAAAAGAAGAAAAGGCTAAAAGAGAAATATTGGGGAGAAACATAATTTAGGAGAGACATTAGAAAGGACAACCACAGGATATAAAGAAAATAAAATATACTAAGGGAAATATTGAGGATTAAAAACAAAAGATCAAAGCCATTTACGACAGTCCTTCATGTCGTAAATCACTCACAGCTAATGAAACACCTGAAACATCCTCTTTCTTCAGAACCTGTCAATGCAACAGCAGAAGCAACACCCTTTCTATTTCTCACTCTGTATATACAGTATTGTTAAAACCGCCAACACAGCCACTATCATAATAAGGATTTAAAAGCACTTCAGGATATGTTAGTATGGGACAATAATTCTTTATAAAAAAATATTTATATATATATATATACACCCACTCACAAAAGTAGTACACCCCTCTAATTTCAGCAAATATTTTAGTATCTTCTTAAAGGACAATAATATAGAAATGAAACCTGAATATATTTTAGGGTACTCAATGTGCAGCTTGTGTAACAGTATAGATTTACAACCCCATAAGTAATAACAGCTGTACATCTTTAACCATGCAGAGTCACATGTCCTATTGATCATGTTCAGTTTGTCAGTGGCCGAGTATGTCTCCAGACCTGAACCCTACTGAACACCAGTGGGGTGTCCTTAGGGTGATGAAGCGGCGTGTGTCTAACATCCAGCAGCTCCATGATGTTGTTATGGAGGAGTGGAAGAGGATCCCAGCAACAACATGTGCAGCTCTGGGAAATTCCAGGCCCAGGAGGATTAAGGCCATGAATGGTGCATGGTGCTCATGCAGAATATTGACACTTTGTACAAAGTTGTGACATGTTCACTTAGGATGTACTCATTTTCATTGGCAGTTATTTAGACAATAAAGTCTGCATGTAGAGGACCGTAAATCTGTACTATTATACAAGATGCACATGGACTGCTCTAAAGTATATCCAATTCTCAGTTCCATGTTTCTTTGAGAACATATAATAAAGTGGTTGCTAAAATTTGAGGGGTGTACTTACTTAATCAGGAATCAGAAACTTCTCAAATATTTCTAGTGTTCTTTTATAACGTAATTTATCTTTCACAAGCATAGGTTATTGCATAATATTTCCACAGAAGACACAAATCTCTTTCTTTAGCATTACATACTGATGGGGAAAGACAATGAAAAAAATTGAGAGAGAGAGAGAGAGTCAGACAAGAAATTGTATACACACTTCAGAAAAATAAAAAATAGTATAATGCATATTATATTAATATAATTAGGCTCACTGAAACATGCCAAGTAAATAGTCTTTTTATTTCTCTTGCCATATATACCTAAAATTGTTCATTCCTTTTTGTATGTATAACTGATAATTACACTGTGCCATATGGTTTTATACTTTCAGAAAGAAAAAAATAGTTTATGCTTTCCAAATATAAACATTCTAACTAAAAATCTAAATCTTCTAATCTTCTAAAAAAAGAATCTCTAAATCCATGTTCAACAGTGACTTATGATGCAAAAAAGCAATTACAGCAGCTCCTAGTTCCTCGTTAATCTGCGCCGTTTCCTGATTTGTCTTTCTGAACACGTCTGAGTGTGTGAAACATAAACCAAACGTCATTGTGGGAATGTGTCTCATGTGAATTAGACAACATCAGTAAAATGTGGTAAGTTTCAGTAAAACTGTGTTTAACAAATCATCATTAATTACTAACATGAGAAGTGCAAATCAAATCCATTTGAGAGTTTTTTTTCTTAAAAAAAAAAAGAAAATGGAGTGGTGAAAAGCCTTCCATTGTGTCTATGAACAAAAACTGCTAACAGCCAAGTATAAAATATTAAATGCCTATGACTAAAATGCTAGAAATATATAATGATTGTACAAAAGATAGCAATAATATTAATGCAGTTTATTTAATGGACCAATAAATGACCCGAGCCTCGTAGAGAATCCATGGTCTATTGTCAAGAAGAAGATAAGTACCACTCGACCCAAAAAGATTACTTATAGTGAAAAGATTTTATATGACTAATATTTCCAAAACTTTTCTAATACATAATTCATAATACTCAAAATATAATAAATATAAGGTTTTACATAATCATATGCAAATCCAGTTGTAAACCACACCCCCCATTTTTTGTGGATGCTTGCATAATAATAATAATAATAATAACTTAGTTAAACCAGTGAAGAAAGTAAAGTATGGTATGCACTTTAGGCTTTAGCTGCATGTTTACACAAATTAATACAGAAATTAATAGCAATTCTAATAATTAACTTTATTTATTTGTTTATTTATTTATTTATTCATTTTATTTATTTATTTATTCATTCATTCATTTATATATTTACTGAACCACTGAACTACTCAGTGTTGAAATGGAGTTTACAGAGATCCACCAGGAAAATAATGCTTTGGTGGGGGAAAAAAAAATCAGACAAAAAAATAATAATCTTGTAGTTTACAATTAATTATAAACTTTTTCTTCTTTATTTTCTATATTCTATATACAAATTTTATTTCTATATCTTTCTTATAGTTTATCCTGCAAGTTCACCAAAATTGCACAGTTACAGAAGGAAAAACTTTTTGAGCTCTCTACACAGACACTTGTTCTTGGCTGACAGAAGCAGAACCATGCCATGCCTTCTTCTGTTGTTTTCCATTCATAAGTTTTAATATGATATTATGTTGATATGCTTTTCATCTCACTACAGTTGTAAAGAGTGCTTATGTGAGTAACCGTAGCCTTCCTGACAGCCTTTTCTAATCAATTAGATATTTTAGTTTTTTACACCATGTCTAAACTTAAGAGACATTAGACACGGTCTGAAATATTTAAACCAGTAAGTATGGTGTGATTAAAGTCACAGTCATTAAGGAACGTTTTCTTTGATGTGAACATTAGCTGAAGTTCTTGGCCTGTTTGTTTCTGTCATGATCATGTTTGTTTCTGTCAAAGTTGCCAGTTAGTGTACATATAGTAATTTATTATTTTTATGTACAATAGGAGTTTAATGTAATAATCCACTGAAAGCTAAAAAAGGATCCAAACACAGACATGTTGCCACAGGCCCAGTGTTGATTTAGTTTGTGTGTGTGTGTGTGTGTGTGTGTGTGTGTGTGCGTGTGTGTGCGTGTGTGTGGTGTGTGTGTGTAGGAAGTACGCAGGGGCGTAAAGGGAATTTTCCCAAACTGGTCATCCAGACGACTGACTCAGGTAACGACTCAATCGTCAGCAGTGCCATGCCCATGACCGTATCTGATTATAGATTTTTCTATCGGAAGTGGAAGTCAGCTGTCGCTTATGCAATAGTGTTAGAGTTGTTTTTCCATAGGATTTCATCTAAAGTAAGTTCCAAGTCAGGCAAAGTCCAGTACAGGCGCTTGGCTTTCTGGATACAGCTGATGGTGACAAAATTTGAATCATTAAGCTTTTAGTACCAGATTTATATGCATATATGGATTGTGAAGATGATTATTTGAGCATAATCACACATAAATTGCACATCTGAATATATACACTATAGATGTAATAGATGAATAGATATATAACTATAATCAATCAATTAATTAAATTTGATTCAATTAAATTTAAGTTTATTAATATAGCACTTTGAACAAAAAGTTAACAGGTTTAACAGGTTATTGTCGCGAAGCAGCTTTACAGAATAAAAATGTATAAAATAAAAATTTGCAGTTTGCAAAAGTTTGCAACCCAAGGGAAAAACTCCCTGAGATAATGATAGGAAAAAACCTTTAGAGGAACCAGACTCAACAGGGAACACCACCCTCGACCATAAAACAATTCCTGGTATATCTGCTTGTGTTAAGTTGAAAAGTTCAATATAACAGAAAGGTTGTTTAAGTTAATACAAAGTCCACTTTCATTGTTGAAGACTTAGGTTAAAAAAAAAGAATTTGAATATGAATTTAAGTCGTACACTACTGAGTGACTGCAGTCGCATGACATCACAGAAAAAACTGCCTGAAACAGCTGAGTCCAAGACTGTCTTCACGGCCATCAAGTGGAACCATCCTCACGTATCTCATGCATACAATTAGAGTATTTATATCTAGCTAAGATTTTAAATGTAACTTGAAAACACCCTGAAATTAATAACACATCTTCTTGGACAAACTACATTAAATTATTTGAAGATACTACAAAGTGTACTTGAATTCTAGGAGTTCCTTAGGAAGCTCACTTTTGTTTTATTTTTTTATTTTAACAGTCTTCTAGTGTACAGTAAATTGTAAATTTCTCAATATTTCGCTCCTTCATACTTCTACTTAAACTGAGCCAGATACAGTACCCTGCCAGCAGATGGAGGTGACTAAGAGACGAGATGCTCAGAGTTTCCCCAATGACTCAGATGGAAATTCCTGCTGTATAAAGTGTTGTTTTTCATCAATTACATTTCTGTTCACTTGCAAAAGGATTAAGATGTGATTTGGGCTGATTCACTGGCAGGCAGTTCTCCTTGTCAGGTCTTTTGCTCTGTGGCTTGTTATAAGTCAGAAAAATTAAGGTCTAGCTTCTTGCAAAGAAAACACAATTGCGTCTGATTAACTAACACGCTTGCAGGGGGAAAAAAGTCACCCTTAGTAGTGTAATGGATTTTTTTTTGTAACCACATAATCACATTGTGCGAATGCAAAATATGTAAGGAATAAAAAAAAAAAATCAGTGACCATTTTTATACCTCAAATCCCCTTTTTTCATGCCTCTTCCAAAACCTTTTTTAACTTGTCTATGTACTTTAAAGGCGCTACTGTTGAACCACGCCCCTACAGAGAACAGCAGAGCTGAGCAACAAGCCGGGGGAGGGGGAATCTTCATAGATGAGGTCAAAATAGGGCTAAATTTTAATGGCTCGTTTAACTCATGGTTAATATGAAAATGAGAAAATGGGAAAAAGCAGGGGATTTTTTTTTGTTTGTTTTCTCGTGTCTCATGAATGACTGAATTATGCATAATGAGTGAATTTTGTGGTGTTCTTTTGTGGACTGTCCACAAAACCATTTTTTTTCTCATTTTACTTACATTTTCAAGTTCAAGTTCAAGTAGGCTTTATTGTCACTTTAACCATATACAGTTAGTACACAGTGAAACGAAACAACGTTCCT